>PVJO010011295.1:0-60399 GCA_004026905.1 Hystrix cristata
TCAATCCCAAGCCTGCAGAAATATTGCTAAAATGCCAGGGTGCTCCCCCAAGTCCAGGAGTAGACATGTGGGAAGATGCTGGTGGGTGCATTCGTTATGGTGGGGGAGCTAGAGGCCATCTGAGTGATGTGGGGGGGTGGAGTGTGGAGAGGGGACATAAGTCCTCACAGACAGTGGTGCGGCTATCAGGAGCTGCAGGCTGGTGTTCTCATAGTGACACAGATGGAGCTTAGAGAAAAGAAACAGCATGAGATCCATAGCACAAGCCATGTGTGTGGGTTGAAACACGCACAGAAAACACGAAACACACAGAACTCAGACAAGAGTTTGACTCGCCCATTGCTTTGGAAGTTGGACAGAGAGGTTTCTATCCTGTTTGTACTGGACATTTTGCAGCAAGACAGTGCCACCATTCCGCCTCTCTGAGCCTCAGGGTCCGTGTCCCTAAGTGATCCCATCTGCTAGAAACCTCCGGGGGCTATTTGTAGTAGGTGCTCAGTAGAGTGGAAGAGGAGGGCACCTCTGGCTGTCGTTTTGGGTGTACTAGGATGACTGTCATCATTAGAGAGCCAGTTTTTCCTCCAGTCAGGAATGCTTTATGGCATCCTGCAGCCTCCTATGGACAAACCCAGATCTCTGGGAGGAGGTCGCCTTCAGCCATCTAGTTTAGCAGAGGGGTCAGCCGAGAGCCACATCTGACCCCAGGAATGCCATCATGAAGTGGGAGGGAAACCGACTGCTGTCTGTTACCTGCCATGTAGAAACCATCAGACAACGCTGACCGTGTCACCTGGGACATACACTCTGAATCCGACTGCTTCTCCAGCCTCCACAACCACCGCCCTACCCAGACTGCCACTGGCTCTCGCTGGGCTCCCTGCTCCTGGCCCTGCCCCCTGTCTGGCTCCCATTCTCTACACTCAGAGTGAAAGCCCAGGTCCTCTCAGGATCCATTCGAGCCGGCATGGTCCCGCATCACGGTGCCCTGCTCCCTCTGTCCCAGCCACTCTGGTCGGCTTGCTGCTCCCTGAATATGGCCCCACCTCTCTCCTGCCCAGGCATCCACACCTGCTGTCAGGAGTTTAGGATTTAGTCTAAAGCAAGGGGAAGTCCTGGGAAGGTTTTACGCCCCTGGGAGACACGATTCAGTCTATGAAATGAAGCAGTAGTTATGGTGGCAGGAATCAAACAGGAACTGTAGGAGGCAAAGGTGGGAGCAGAGAGAACAGGACGGAGGTGGCGGGGAGACGAGGTGATGGTGCCCTGGACAAGGACCATGGTGATGGAAGTGATGGGAGGTGGGCAGGTTAGAAAGATACAACAGCGTAAGAGGCCTTACAGAGGCCTTGCCCAACTCCTGGGCGAAGCCGCGGGGGTATTAATTTCCGAGGTTATTGGACGGCTTCTGCTTCCCCCACTGCACGGGCTGGAAGTCAGTGTCTTCCGGAGCATGGTACTCGGGAAGTTCTCAAGACCCAGCTGTCCAACTTGACATGAGTGAGCCAGTGAGTCGCTAGGCTGTGAAACTCTCCCCACTCCTCCTTCCCCTCACCTTGCTGCGTTTCCTCCTAGCGGTTCGCACCAACAGCCACCAATTGCATATTGATTTGTTCGTGTGCTCGCGGTCCCCTTTCCTTACTAGGCTCTAGAATTCCATTCTAGAATTTGGGGGTTTAAGAATCTAGAATGCGAGCTCATGAAAACCCGGGCCATCCCCCCCGCCCGCCCTCTCCCCTGCTTTAGCATCTCTGGGGCTCAGCCCTGTCTGACGTTTTCCTTCACTTTTTTGTTGATGTCTGTCTGTCTGCAGGCAGCTGCACGAGGGCCGGATGTTTGTGTCCGAGCCGCAGCTGTACCGCAGACGCCCGTCGTGGAGCCCCGCACAGAGCACGCGCTCACGCACGCGGCCACGGGCCGGGCCGGGAGCTCGGAGGCGGCGCGAGGGGAGGTGGCCTGGCCTGGGCCGCTGCTCCGCCCGCCCGGCCCCGCCGCCCCCGGCCTCCCCGCAGGCCCGCCCGGGCAGGGAGGAGTTAAGCGGCGCGTGCGCTTCCGACCGGCAGGTGGCGCCGTCCCGCCTCGGTGCCAACTCGCGGCGCCCCGAAGTGCGGGACAGAATCGCAGGGAGCGCGGAGCCGAAGCTCAGTCCCGACTTGTTGATCTCGGCCAGGCAGCCGCCGCCGCCGCGGAGCAGGAGGAGGAGCAGGAGGAGGAGGAGGCACCGCCCGCCCGCCGGCCTGCCCCCGCGCCCCCGCGCCCCCCGCTCGGAGAGCGCGCCCCGGCCCCGCGGCGGCTGCAGCCCGGCGCGTCGCCCGCCCGGCCGCTGTAGGCCGGGCCCAGCCCGGCCCCGGGACCGCCGCTGCCCGCGGGCGGGGGCGCCCGGGCGGGCGGCCGGGACGATGCGCGATCCCTGGCCCCGGGAGGCGGCCGCCCTGGGGGTGAGTGTCGGCGCGGGGACGACGGGGGGTCGCCGCCAGCGTCGGCCTGTCGCTCTGCCCCTGCTCGGGCTCCGCGGCTCCGAGCGGGGGGGGCAGGGACTGTGGCCCGAGAGGCGCGCGATGCCGTTTAGGGGCTAGGGGCGATGGCGCGCGCCCCACTTGTCGTGGGCTCGAGGGAACCCCCCGAGATCACCAGTGCGCGGCGGAAGGAGGGCACGTTGTGAAAGGCCAGAAAATTCAGCTCGTTTCCCCGCCTCCCACCTCCCCCACCCCTTCCCTTCCAAGCCCGGGGAAAGGCGCAGAACCCGGAGTTATAAAAAGCCATCGCTGGAGAGGAGCGAGGAGGAGGAGGAGGAGGAGAAGGAGGAGGAGGAGGAGGGGCGGGGAAGGAGCGAGGGGAGCACGGCGCAGGAGGATCCGGAGGACTCCGCGCCCCTTCTGCGGCAGGGTAGGGGGTGCAGAGGAGGGAGGGGCAGGACCCCGCCGAGCCAGGCTCTGCACCTTCGCGGCTCTCCTCGGCGCCGGCGCCACCTCAGGAGGGGCTCTGGGGGTTTGGGGCGAGGGGTCGCTTCAGGACAGAGGGGCTGTCGTGAGCACCCCGTCCGTGGTGACCCGTGACAGGTGGGCGTCCGAATCCCCCAGAACCCCCTTTCCCCGTCTTTTAAGATTTAGAAAAAGCACACCCACTGCCATCCCCCTGCCCCCTCCATCCTGAAAATCTCGAGTGGGGGTGGGGGTGGAAGATGAGAACTCATTTTAAAAAGAAAGAAAAAGTTTTTCATGCCGCTGCCCTCTCTCCCCGTGGCGGGACCAGGCTCGCGAGAGCGGGGAGACCCACAGAGCAGGGAGTTTCAGCACTCGAAGGGGCGGACAGCGCCCCGGGTGGCTGGGTCGCGCCTGGGCCGCAGAAGCCCGGGGTGGGGCTTGCCGGGCTCCCGGGGCACTTGTTGGGGCCCTCTCCCCGCCCAAGGGCGGCCCCTCCCTCCTTCGCGGGGTGGGGCTGACTTCAGCACCGGCGGGAGGGACAGCGCCCAGCCGTCCTACCCCCTTGAGCCGCTTAAGCGCCCGGAAGGTCAAGGCCGGTGGGGACCCTGGTGGAGAGCCAGGGAGGGGCCGTGCCCAGCTCCCGGTTTGCTGACCCGCGTTCCGCTTTCGCTTTCTGCCTCGCAGCCGTCGGGATGGAGGTGAGAAGGCGGCCGTGACGCACGTCCGCGCCAACCCCTGCACCCCAGCGGCCCACGGCGCTCCCTGCCCCCCTCCCCGGCGGCAGCCGGCCTCGCCGTCGAGTGACAGCGGCCTGGGGGGCAGGGGGGGCGGGGGCGGCCGGACCAGCGATGCCGGCGGGCATGACGAAGCATGGCTCCCGCTCCACCAGCTCGCTGCCGCCCGAGCCCATGGAGATCGTGCGCAGCAAGGCGTGCTCGCGGCGTGTGCGCCTCAACGTCGGGGGCCTGGCGCACGAGGTGCTCTGGCGCACCCTGGACCGCCTGCCCCGCACGCGGCTGGGCAAGCTCCGCGACTGCAACACGCACGACTCGCTGCTCGAGGTGTGTGACGACTACAGCCTCGACGACAACGAGTACTTTTTCGACCGCCACCCGGGCGCCTTCACCTCCATCCTCAACTTCTACCGCACGGGGCGGCTGCACATGATGGAGGAGATGTGCGCGCTCAGCTTTAGCCAAGAGCTCGACTACTGGGGCATCGACGAAATCTACCTGGAGTCCTGCTGCCAGGCCCGCTACCACCAGAAGAAGGAGCAGATGAACGAGGAGCTCAAGCGGGAGGCCGAGACGCTGCGGGAGCGCGAGGGCGAGGAATTCGACAACACGTGCTGCGCGGAGAAGCGCAAGAAGCTCTGGGACCTGCTGGAGAAGCCCAACTCCTCCGTGGCCGCCAAGGTGAGTCCGGGCTGCGGGCTGCGGGCTGCGGGGCTGGACCTGTGTCCCCGGGTCGAGGACTTGCTGGGGAGCCCTGGCTAAGTCCTCGGGCGTGAGGATCAGTAACCTCAGACTTTTCCCACCGGACATCCGTCTCGCCTCCTTTGATTATTCAGTACCATGTGGTCCTACTTTGTTGGAGAAAACGATTTGTAGGTTCTTAGGAAAAGCTACGGCCTGACAAGAGAGAATGCAGAAACCTCATTGCTGGGATAGGGTGCAGTTGGGTCTGGTTCCCTGGGAAGTCCTAGACCCAATCTTAGTACCCACCCCTATCCCTATAACCCCACTTTGCCCCAGGAAAGGAAGGAGAGCAGCCTGGGCCTGCTTGGAGGCCGCTGAGATACTGTCAGGTGGTTTTAATATGAGTAAGAAGAATGAAGGGAAGAGACACCCAGGGGTGGTGCGGACGGGTCCAACACATGCCGTCGGCTGTGAATGCTTGTGGGCAAGGGGTCACTTGGCTATTTATTTATCTATCTGGTGAGTTTCTTCCAAGAGTGGTTTGATGCAGCTTTTAAAGAAGTTTTGGCTATTGGAGGAGGATGTACATCTTAAAATCAGAGAGAATAATGAAGTGATTTGACAAGTAAAGGAGCAGAGAGACAGGAATGAGTGCGACCCCACAGGTTGAATGCCAGGTAGAAGCAGAGGCCATAAGGGACAGGGACCATCTTGGAGCGAGGGTGAGGGTAGGGGAGGGACCACTGGCTGGGATGTGACTCCTCTGAGCCATGCTGGGACTCACAGGTGCCTGGAGAGTTGGGGCCTGTCCTCATGTGCCCAGGGCTGTGGGCATCAGGAGTAATGACAACACAGTGTGTTCAGGGCTGTGAGAGAGGTGGGAAGGAGCCCAAGGTGAGCGAGCTCGGTAAACAGAGATGTTGATGCCGGGATCCAGCAAGATCAAGTTGGGAAAGACATGGAGAATGGAATTTGCTCTCCGACGGCAGGGCCTTCTAAATAGACTCCTGGCAGAAGGACAAGGGGAGGAGGCCACCACCATCTGTTAGTTAGGACAGGCTCCCACCCAGCCTGGTCTCTCCTTGCAGGGTCTTGGTGGATTAGTGAGCCCCTCACTGCTGTCCATCTGAAGGGGACTCTGGCATCCTTTCCCCAGATCTGGCTTCCCAAGGAGAAGCCCCCAGAGTAGACACAGGAGAGGGCAGCCGGTCGGAGGGGAAGGAGGCCACATTCTTCTTCTCTGGCCTGTGGATGCTAAAAAGGACAGGGAGGTCCTGGACCTAGTCTCCTCCTGGGAGGCTGGGGCTACCTCCGGCTATAATCCTGCCCGATTTCGTGTCCAAAGAGCCTCCAGGAGTTGCTCACCCCTAACCGGCTTAGGATCAACAGACTTATTTTGCTATTTCCAGGTCCCACACAAGTTCCCCCACTGCCCATCCCATTTAGGCCTCAACATGCCTCTTCTTCCTCCCCGTTCTGTCCCTGACATGGGAGCTCGCAGGGCAGGATGTGGCCCTCTCTGGGAAGAAGCAGGCAAAGGGCTGTGTTTGAGGTGCAGCTGGCAGCCAGACACGGGTGCTTGCTCCGGCTTGCGAGAGGCACTCTTGGGGAATAAACAGCCTCTCCTCACCCTCGGGTTAATCCGCTCACACTCACAAGGATGGAGCTTCGAGCGTCCTGACCTCTCTGTGATCCCAGGCTGGGCTGTCAGTGCGCGTTCCTCGCAGATGGACCATCTAGGATTTTTCTGCAGCTGGAGTGAAGCAGGCAGGCTGCAGGCTCACTGAGCGAGTGCCTGGCGAATAGTGCGCTCAGAGAGGTAACACTCCGTATCCCAGGTCACACAGCAGGCAGATGGGACTAGCCTTAAATTCAAATCAAGGCGTGATTTTGGACACGCTGTTCCTTCTGTAATGATTAAGTGCCACGGTTTCCTCCTCTGTCTCCCTACTTCCACTTTTGCCCCTTGTAATCCATTCCTCACACAACAACCCAAGTGAGCTTTTCAAAATGTAAATTGGATCACACTATTCATCTGCTTAAAATCCCCTGGAGGTTTCCCATCACACTCAGAATAAAATCCAGACTCCATCGTGGCGTGTGAAGCCTACAGAATCTGGTGTCTGGACTCTGAGTTCATCTATTCTGCTCTCTGTCTCACTTGGTTCTGCCCCACTGGCCTCCTTGCCATCTCCAGCAGGCCAGGATTCACCCTACCTCCGGACCTTTGCACTTGCTGCTCCCGCTGCCTATAGTGCTCTTCCTGATCATTCCGCTGCCAGCCCTTTGCCCTCATTCTTCATTCGAGCAGGTCTGTGCCCCTCAGTCTGTGTCTTTCCCAAGTAGGCCCGAAGCTGCATTTTGTATTTGCCTTGTGTTTCTTTATATCATACTCACAAAAATGTGAGCCCCTGAAATTGTATTCACTGCTCTGTCCCCACCATGCATCGTGGTCCCTGGCTCAGAGGAACTCTGATAACCACGCGTGGAAAGGATGAGCGAGGGAGTGAGTGAAGAAAGCGTCTGGCCCCTGACTCAGGGCATGGGGACCTGTCGCTTTTCCCTCACCAGCCACTTGCACCTCAGCCCCGAGCTCAGGCCTCTTTGGTCATCTGCATTTGGCCGCTCCAGTCCCCCCAGCCTGGATGCCTTGCTTGGCAGCACAGCAAGGCCTGTGGGAATTCTCCAAGGCCACAGCCGAGAGTCTGCGTGGAGGATGGTGACAGGTGCTGGTGAGGTGCAAAATGGCTGTGTCCCATTTGTCTAAGAACAAGGAGAGATCAGGGTTTGGGCACGGCTCTTCTTCCTGCGGGGTCCTAGGTGATTTCTTCACTTCTGCAGGCCCAGCCTCCCGCTGAGAAATGGAGACCAAGGGCCCGCCCTGGTGGGTGGTCACAAAATCATGTTTTTCTCCGTCCTGCTCCAAGTGGGTGTTGCTGTTCTCAAGGATAAAGGGTGACAAAGGGCCGAGTCGTTCTGGGCGGGTGGGCTGAGCCAGCGCAAACCCTTTCCTCCCATGGAGGCTGAGCCGACACTGTTAATAATTGATGGACTGTTCCGGCAACTCGGAGCCAAACCACAGTGCAGGCCCTTGGCTTCTCCACTAGGGGAGGGAAGATCAAAATCCATTAGGCAAAGGCAGCATGATTGATTCTTCTGTGGAAGATGAGGTCGGGCCCTGGGGCTGCCAGTGTCTCAGTCCTGGGGCCACCGTGGTCTTCTGCTTTCTGGGCGACCCGACAGGAGTTCTCAGCAGAAGTGGAGGGAGCCAGGCTGCCAGGCCTTCCCTGGAACAGCCTTGAGGTTGAAGCCCTGAGATAACTCTCTAATTTCCCGAGTAGCTGCTGTTTGTTGTGATTACTGGTACTTCATATGTGCTATCTCATTGAAATCCTTCCAGCAATCCAATTAGGTACTGTGCCTGTTAGGGCTGCTTCAGGCAGTAAGTAACAGAATAGAAAATTCAAAGCAGCTTCAAAAGGGAGGAAGATGTGTCATCTCACATATCCTGAAGTTCCAAGGTGGCTAGTTTCCAGCCGAGTTAAAGATCAATGATGCCGTCAGAATTTCAGGTTCTTTCCATCTCTCTACTCCACCAAGCTCTGCAAGTGACTTGGTCCTCACACTTGATGCCTCGGATCACAACATGGCTGCCCAGTTCCAGCCCTGAAATACAGACACAGTGATGTCCAACTCCCTGACGAGAGGCATTCTTTCCTGCATTCCACTTTTTTTGTTTCTTCAGGGAAAGAATTTCCCAGAAACATCCTAGCAGACTTTTTGACAGTCCCATTGGCCAGGATCAGGCATCCTCATGCTCTAGCTGTAGGGGAAGCAGCTAGCTAGCATTTTCAGACACGGGAGGGAATGGGTTTGCAGAGTGACCCTGCGTACGACCGAGAAGAGGAGACAGAAGCTCTGAGGGGTGACGTCACTTGCCTGAGTGCACACAGCTGAATTACCAGTCATTGTTTGTCAAAGGAGGGAAAGTGGCACAGCCAAGGTTTGGACCCGAGCTCACCTCTTCCCAGTCCTGGAGATGTGGGCGGGTCACTCTGCCACGTGGCCTCTGTGAACTGACCTGCCAAATGGTGGCAACATCTGTGGCTACCTCGAAGGGCCGTATTAATGATTCAGTGAGGTTATAGATGTGAATGCAGTTTGAAAATACAGAGCCCTTTCTGATTTTATTGTTTATCATATCCAAGAGCAGGAGTGGCCTTTAGCTGGGGACCCTGGTCGGTATTTTGCCCAGCACATATTTGACTGCAGTTCCACTGTAGGGTACCACAGATGCAGGTTCATTTCCTTGTCCTTTCCCAGGAACATGACTTGGGCGCAGCCCTTTCCTCCCGAGTCTTTATTCCCCATCTAGAAGTGGGAGTTAGCATGGAGGCCCAGATGCAGGTAACTCGAGCAGAGAACTGGGCCTGGTGCCGGCACACAGGGGTGTTCGGTGAGTGGCCATCTTGTGTCACCGCCAGATCTGTCCTCTGCAGTTGCCAGTGTGTCCCGTCACGGCACTCACTGTGGGGTCACCACCCACAGTGCCAGCGTGGCAAGGCTTCAGCTTTCTGCACCCAGGCGGGGGGATTTGTGTTTTATCACCAAGCAAAGTGGGGGCCGACTCGGAACCCGCGGGCCCTTCGGCGCTCTCAGGGATCCGGCCCAGCATCTGGCCCACCCCAGGGCAGGCATCCCAGGTCCCGTCTTTATTCCAGGGACGAAATGCCGGGGATTCAGGGTCCTAGCTGTGGGGCCACCCAGACTGGGTTTGAGGCCCAGCCCTGCCTTTGCCAAGCTGCAGACTTGGGAAGAACCACATCGTAGTTTTCATTTCCTAATCCGTGAAGAGAGTGAGAATTGAACCTGCCCCATAGCGTCGTTCAAAAGATTAATATGATAATGCGTGAAAAATACTGAAGCTTGGTGAATCCATTGTCCACATTTGACAGAGGGAAACCCAGAGGTGCAGGTTGCCTGCCTGGGCCACACGGTGGTCAGTGCAGGATCATGGACATCTGAAGCCTTCCAGTCCCACATTGCTACCCATTTGAGGCTGGGGAGCTTTCTGCTCCTCCAGGCTGCCTGGCCGGGATCATATATTGGCAACTGTCTCTCAGGGGTTTTCAGAAGCTGCGACGGGATGGAGAAGTGAAAATGCTTAGGAAGGAAAAGCGCTGGCCAAATAAGCAGTTTGGCCAAAGCTTAATTAACCGGAACAGAACAAGCACGCATTAGGCACCAACTCTATACCCAGCACTTTGTGTACTTCCCATACTTGATGGCGCAATGGGAGGGAGCCCTGATTTTAGAGCCCGATCACCCAGATCCAGGGATTGGCTCCCCTCTTCACTAATGAGGCGATGTGGGGCGAACGATTGCAGCTCTCTGTGCCTTAGCCTCCTCCAGGCGACACCACGTTGGTGGCAATAGCCACACCTGCCTCATTGACTCTCACCAGAATTAAACACATTAATGCATGTAAAGCCCTTAGACTAGGGCCTGGCATATAGAAAGCCCTCAATAACTATAAGGTCTTTGATTTTACTTGGAATTTATCTAGTATTCCTGCTAGAAATAAGTGCCTTTTCAAAACATTATTCTTCTTATAAAATGGTGCATGCTTATTGCAAGCCTGCTGGCTTTGTCGGGCAAGTGGGGTCTGGTAAAGGGAGGGAGCCCTTACTGGGAACAGCCGGGGGGGGGGGTGTCACAGAGCTGTCCAGGGTTCCCAGCTGCCTCAGCAGTGGACCTGTGTGAACTTGTTCCCATCCTTCTCCCTGCCAAAGGCCTCTTGGATCACTTTCCACCAACCCATTTGTGCTCAGATCCTTGTCTGGGGACCCTGTTCCAGGAAAACCAACCAAAGACCTGCGGGAAGCCTCACCTGTCAGCGTGACCTGGGTTATACCGTGGGTGAAGGAGGCCTCCAACTTCCTCTTAGGGATCAGCTGAAAAGTGGGGATCCTACAGCTGCCTACTGTGGTGGCAGCTGCGACAGCTCCACTCTGAGGCTTGCCATGTGCCTAGCATTGAAGGCGAGTCCAATCTGAGTCCCACAGTCACCCTGTTAGGGAAGAGTCAATGTCCTCATCTTACATCTTGCAAATTGAGGATGATAGAGGTGAAATGTCTGGACCAGGTTCGTACAGCAAAGGCAGGCAGCCCACCAGGACTCCCTGACTGCCAAGGTATGACTTTGACCTCTGAGCTGTGTGAATGACCTTCAGCAAATGAGAAGTGACCTCAAGGACGCATTCCCAGCACTCTTTTCTCATTGGGAGGTGCCAAGAGCTGGGACATTTGTCTGGCGTCTCCCACCTGACTTGGGAGTGTTCCTGGCTCCTGATCCAGAAGGACTTTGTGCCCAGAGGCCATCGCAGACATTGGTTTAGCACTGAGCATTATTTGTTGATCTAAATAGATAAGGTCCGACCTTCTCTCTGCAGAGGGACAGTCATGACTCTGGTGCCTTTGATAGGAGTGGGCGTGACTAGGTAGGGCTGGGGACTGGAGGAGGACCCCAAACCCCATACTGCAGTCCTGGGGTGAGAGAATTCACATGTTAATGTGCAGCATGCCAATTCTTAACTTTTTCAACTGGTTGCATAAATAACAAGAAGACATAATGTTGTCGTGTGAGACACAATCTTAAGAGGCAGAATACGGCCTGGGTTCAAATCCCTGCACTCCCTGGCGGTGTGGGTCCCAAGGCGCGTCATCTCTGTAGGAGTGGGCAGTGGGGACCTGCCTGGGAATGGCGCTCCTCATTTTGGCTGCACACCGGGATCCCTGAGCCTTGAAAACTGCCACATCTCAGCCCTGTGAGTGAAACACACCCCGAGGTGATTTCTGAAAAACTGTGGTAAAATACATGTAACCTGAGTTTACCATCTTAGTTGTTTCTGAGTGTAGAATTCCTCTGTGTTAAGTACATTCACATCGCTTGATGCTCAGAACTTTCCTTCTTGTAAGACTGAAACTCTGTATCCATTAAACAAATCTCATCAGTCCCCCTAACATGCAGTCTCCTACTTTCCGTCTTTATGAACCTGACTGCTTCGGGAAGCTCTGGAAGTGGACTTGTGTATTATTCGTCTGTTTGTGAATGGCTCCTTTTGCATAGCTGCCGTACTGCTTTCCTGGCAGCTGTGCCCTTTTCTATCCCACCAGCCCTGCACGGAAGTTCTGCTCTTCCACATCCGTGTCAATACTTGCTGTTTTCTGTTTCTGTTTTTAATAGTAACCATCCTAGTGGATGCGAGGTCACTTTTCCTTGTCATTTTGATTTGCCTGTGGTAGTGATGTTGAACATCTTCTCATGCGCTTGGTGGCCATTTGTGTGTCTTCTTTGGAGAACTGACTACTCAAGTCCTTTGAGTTGTTAGTTTCTTATTGTTGAATTGTAAGTTCTTAGATGTATGATTTACAAGTATTCTCTCTCTCTGCTTTTTGTTTTGTTTTAGTTTTTTTCTTTTTCTTTTTTCTTTCTTTCTTTCTTTCTTTTTTTTTTTTTTTGAGACATGGTGTCAAAATATAGTCCAGACAAGCTTTGGACTTGCTACGTAGCTCAGGCTGGTCTCAGACTTGTGATCCTCCTGCCTCAGCTTCTTGACTGCTGAGATTACAGGTGTGTAGCACCACACCCAGCTTGTTCTGTCCTATTCTATAGGTCATTCTTTTTTCCATCTGTTGGTTGTGGGGTTTGATGCACAGCTGTTTTTATTTATTTATTTTTTTGGTGCCAGGGATCAAACTCAGGGCCTTGCACTTGCTAGGCAAGTACTCTAACCACTGAGATAAATCCCTAGCCCCTGTTTTTAATTTTTATGATGTCCAGTTTGTTTATTTTTTTTCCTTTTGTTTCCTGTGCTTTTGATGAGATCGCCAAGAAATCACTGCCAAGTCCAGGGCTGCACGGTGTTTCCCACAGGCTTCCTTCTACGAGTTTCATAGTTTTCCTTCGCATGTTTGACCTTTGCATGTGGCTTACGGCACCCATTTCTTTCTTTGCACGTGGCTGTCCTGTTTTCCAATACCAAGTGGAGGAGTCTGAGGCATGGGAGGGCCTGAAAGCCAGCTGTGGTGGTGGACAGCGGGGTGTGGCAGGGATGGAGCTGTGCGGTGCTGGTAACGAAGGGGGTGACCAGCTGGGCCAGCTGTGCTATGACTGTTGGTGGGGTGATGGGCACCCCCAGCTGGGTCCCTGTCCCTCAGGATGGAACACAGTGTGAGCAGACACAGTGTCCAGACTGTGGCCTGACCTCCACCCCCGAGCCCCCACAGGATCCTCCTCCCACCTGCCCCCCACCATGGTCTGTCCTCCACTCCCAGCGGCTCACCCCCTCACCCCACATCCGGCTCAGAACCCTCACAGCTCCCATCTCACTCAGTAGAAAAGCCGAAGTCCTCTCATCCCGACCTGCAGGCCCACAACCTGGCATATCCCCTCTCTCCTGACACTTTCCCTCCTCCTACCCATCCAGTCTCCCTTCCTTCACTCCTTCTCTTCCCGGTGGGCCTCACCGTTCCTCACCTGTAGCCTCCACCACAGGGCCTTTGCACCAGCTGTCCCGCTGCCTAGTACAGTTTCCTCCCGTGCCACGCTGTGCGTGTCTCAGCCCGAATGCCATCTCCTCGGAGGCTGTGCTCAGGGGACCGCTCCACGTGGATGGGTGCCCGCAGCCCCTTCCCTTCCCCGCAGGGGCTGCACATTCCTCTTCACCTGACCCAGCACGGGATTGTTTAACTGTTCTGTTTCCTTCTTGCTTGTGCCCTCCCCTTGGACATAAGCTTCACGGGGCAGCGTTTTGTCCGATTCATTCACAGCTACATCCTCAGTGCCTAGAACAGTGTCTGCCAGAACCTCGGTGGTTCCCACTGCCCCAGGACCAGGTTCCAACTCCACCTGGGCTTCCAGCTCAGCCACCCCACCTCCTCTCCCATCCTCTTGGCTACCCGCATGCTCACCTGTCTGCATCCCCTACATTCTGTCCTCCATTCTCCCCAGTCCTTCACCCCTACTTTGGCCTAAGCAGATCCCTCTGCCTTGTGCCCTACGCTGCTTCTTCTCTGCCTGTGGCCCCTGTCTCACCCCCAAGGCCCAGCTTCCCCACCACTTCCTCTATGATACCTTCGTTTTTGTGTGTGTGTGTGTGTGATACCTTCTTGAAACGCCCCCTCCACCCCCACACTCCCCAGGCAGCGCCCACTGCTCCCTCCCAGTGCTCCGGAAACCTGGCATTCACACTTTCCTGGAACAGAGCTCTGGGAAGATTGGCTTGTGGGTTATTCTGTGGATGCTGGGCCCGGACTGCAGACAGACGGGAAAGCTTGAGACAGGCTCTGCAGCCTGACCGTCTGGGTTCAAATCGCAGCTCACCTTCTGTTTTTTGTTTTTTGGGGTTTTGTTTTGGCAGTACTGGGGGTTGAATCCAGGGCCTTTGCACAGAGCTCCATCCCCAGCCCTTTTTATTTTTTATCTTGGAAAAAGGTCTCGCGAAATTTCCCAGGCGGGGCTCAGAACTTGTGGTTTTCCTGCTTCGGCCTCCCAGAGTGGCAGGATTAAAGGAGTCTGCCCCTGCCCCCTGCCTGGCTCAGACATTTTTAAACTTCGTGCCCTTTGTGAAATGTCTTATCTTCTCTGGGCTTCACTTTCCTGATCCATAATTTAGGGAGCCTCATAGCAACCAGGGTTGTTGTGCCAGTTCTTCATGAAGCACTCAGGCAGAGACTGGTACTTAGCAAGTGTCCGTGATCGCTATTATTACTGTTGCAGCTAAATGTTAGTAGATGTTCATTGAGTGAGTAAGTGAGGAAATGTGCATGATCTTGTGACAAGTGACTGGAAGGATCTCTCTTAGAAGGCAGCGTCTCCCAGGTGTAACCCCTTCCTTCTTTGTCTCTAGCAACCTGTTCCCTGTGACCACACTTCCTGGGCAGAGAGAAGCGGCTTTTCACCCTCACTCGCGATTGAATCAGATGAGTGAGGTGTCCCCCACACCTCCTGTGCCCCACTTTCACCCTGCTTTGAAACTGGTCTGCACTGTAATCACACACTGCGGCCTGGCAGGCAGACGCTGTCTTTGAGAGCGTGACGTTGCATTTGTCAATTCAGCACTGTCACTTACATTTGCCAGGTAATGGATCTGGAACCAAACAGCTTCTAAAAATACAGCAGTGTAGTCCGCTCATTGCTACATAGGGCCCACCCCAGAGTCTTTCCAAGGCTGTGTGATCCTGGGAGCCCTTGACTTCGGCTGGCCCTGCCCCTCCGAGTCTTGGTGGACCGCACTGTAGCAGAGGCAGCCTCGATGGCCCAAGCAGAAGTGGAGGTGAGGTGATGTTGACTGGCCTCCCATTTACTTGTTGCCTGTCTGGAATTCCCGCTGTCACTTTGAATGGATCAGTTTACCCTTCTCACTGTGGATATGTTTGCACCTCCTGTATTGTTCCCTGAAATAGTGACTGTAAGTTGATTTGATTCAGCCCTCCTCCTATCCACAGGACAATCCTTTCAGTTTCTAGCTTGGCTCCCTTTCTAGGCTTCTCTGCTCCATCTGACTGAATGTAGGTGTGTGTAACTGCTTTGAGAACCTGTTTTATTGACGCTGTTGTCTGCGTGACAGTCAGCTGGTGCATGTTACTACACGCCAGACACTGTTCAGGGTGCTTGAGAGGCACTCGCATAGCTGGGCTTGGTGGCAAACACCTGTAATCCCAGCAGCAGGACTGTGAGTTCAAGGCCAGCCTGGACTACATAGCAAGATCCTGTCTCAAAAAAACCCCCAAAACTAATAGTACTTGTGTATTTATTAGTAGAGAGTGGTCTGGTTACAGGTGACAGAAATGCAGCTCAAATGGATTTAAGGAAGAGGGTGATTGGAAAGTCCTGAGTTACGTAAAGGTTCAGGCAGGGTTGGATCCAGGGGCTTAACTAAGTCACCAGGACGTGGTTGCCTATATCTCTAGTCTCTGTTCTTCTTTGTTGGCTTCCCAGCACCAAAAGGCCTGGAAAGATGACCTCCAGGCTTCCTTTCTGGGGGAAAGGCAAGTCTCTTTCTCAACAGTCTCAGCAAATTCCAGGGCTGATTTTCATTGGCCACTCCCTGAGCCAATCATTTGGCTGGATCTGGGTCACATGTCAGTGGCCGCAGCTGGGATGGGACCGAGAAGGGGAAAGGTGATTTTCCAGAGAAAAACAGGCGCAGCAACCAAGAGCGGGGAGAATAATTGTAAGTTGATAAAAGTGATCCACAGCCATCAGAGAGTTTAGAACCTCTTGGAGGAAGACAGATATTAAATTAAAAAAGTTAAATGGACAAATAATCACGCAAAGTATACTATGAATGCAGTGAAGGAGGGAAGAAGGTGTTGTGATAGAGAATGACAAGGTGCAGCCCAAGAGGCCTTCCCTGGGCACCTGAACTTGACCTCTGACCTCCAGACCTTTCCTCTGCGAGGTCTCCGTTCGTCCTTTCCTCTGGTTAGCTTGCTTCCACTTGTATTCTATTTTCTCCTCAACTTGTGCCTCTTCCCCAAGTAAAATAGGATGTTCTCACAGTCTAGGACCGTCTTGTCGCTCATTTCTGTGTTCTGAAGCGGGGTAGGTGGGCTGCCTCACTTGTAAAGAAAGTTTAGTGGGCACACAGCCAGGCCCACTGTATACCTGCAGTGCACATCTGCTTTGACCCATGTGGCCACAGAACCACGCAGTTATCTAGCCTGGACAGGAGGCTTTGTGACCTGTTCTCCGGCCAGCTCCGGGCCCTGGACAGAGGAGGAGCTCGGGGGGTGTCTGTGGGAGGGAGGAGGCTGGGTGGCCTTGCACAAATATCCCTCAACCTCACTGCACTCCTGGCTCCACGTCCTGCAGTGCCAGCCAGTCCCTTCACGTCCTTCACATCTTGGCTCGGACACCGCCTCTTTGGAGAGGCCCTTCCTGACCTCGAATGGGCGGGCTGCTTGGGCGGAGGTCTGGTCTGGGGCTCTGGTGGCCTGGGTTGATAATCCTGATGCTGCCACACATGAGACCCTGGGAAGACATTTGTTCCTCCGGGCCTCAGTTTCCTCAGGTGGGGAAATGGGCATCATGACTTTACCAAGCAGGGCTCTGGGAGCCAGGTGTGCTGGCCCGTACTGCAAGACCGGCATCATGCTGGGCTGAGCATGGAGGCTTCGTTCTTGTGGAGTTGTTCTCCTTCCCCCTTCCTTGCTCAAGAGAACACCTGAACCTCGATGTCCCCTGAGGGTAGGTGCCCAGCCTCAGTGGGTAGGGGAATGAGTGCTCTGCCACACCCCACCTTCATCACACTCCCCCACTTCCTGACTGGCACGTGGCACAGTCTCTGAGTTCTGTAAAGCTCTATGCAGATGCCACCAAGAAAAGTGCCCTGGTCCCCCCACCCGGTCCCTCCAGGTTACTGCCCCAAGTCCTTCCTGTATAACAATTTGGGATCTTCGCTGGCATCTTGGCTGGAGAATCAGCCAATCCAAGAGCTGTCAGACAGGCTGGATCCATGCTGGGGCAGGCTGTGTGGGGGCGGGGCGCCTCTATTATTGAGTGACCCATTGGCAGGACCAACTACAGAATTTGTGGTGGCGGGCGGTACACAGTCAAAATAGGGCTTTCTGGTTCAGAGCTTTGTAAGAATCATGGGATGCTCCCAGCAGGGTGCAAAGCCGAGTGTGGACCCCTTGTGGACATCAGGCCCTGTGGGACTGTACAGCTGCCTGCCCTGAAGACAGCCCTGCCAGCTGGGCAGAAGGGTCAGAAGGCCTTTTGGTTCTGGAGAGTCTGTCGCAGGAAAATCATCTACTGCAACTCTGCCTGGGGACCTGGAGGCCATGGGGGCCGGGAGGCAGCGTCAGCAGCGAAGCGGGCTGGCGGGAGAGCCACAGGGCCAGGCTGGTGAGGATGCCCGCTGTGCAGCCTGAGCTCCCGGAGGGGCCTCAGAGCAGCCCTGGGGGGTGTCTGTGGTACATGGGAGCACATGGCTGCCTGTGGAGGCGGGGAGCTGTCCTTCAGCTCCAGGCTGGTTCTGGGCCAGCCAGACATCTACATTTTTGTGTGAGATAGCCCTATTTTCCAATGTTGGCAAGTAATTTTTAAATGTTAGAAACGCTTGGGTGGGACAGACGGAACATGTCTGGGTGCCACACACAGTCTCTGGCATCGGTTTGGACCCCAGCAGCATAAGGCCTTTGGATGGCTAGAAATGGGAGGGAGACCATTTCCTGGAAGGAGAGAGGGGCTGGAGCCTGGGAGACAGAAGCAGCAGGCTCCCTGTACTGAGGCTTCCCAGGGAAGCAGAACGAGTAAGACATGGATGAAGAGATTGATTGTCAGGAATTACGGAGGCTGAGGAGTCCCAGTCTGCAGGCCCATGAAAGCCAGCGGTGTAGTTCTGTCTGCGTCCCGAAGCCCGAACCCAGAGCAGTCTTGGGTGTAAATCCCAATCCCAGGGCAGAAAGGGAAGGCCATGTCCCAGCTCAAGGATAAGGTCAGAAGGAAATGAAGCAAATTCTTCCTCCTCTCACATTTTCCCCCCTTTTTCAGTACTAATGAGTAAACCCAGGCCTTCTCACTGAGCGCCACCCCCAGCTCTTATTTTATTTTATTTTTTATTTTGAGACAGGGTCTCATTGTTGCTAAGGTGCCCAGGCTGGGCTCGAACTCACGATTCTCCAGCCTGAGCCTGCCAGAGTGCTGGAATTGCAGGCACGCACTACTGCGCCCAGCTCCTTCCTGCGCTCTGTGCTGTTCAGGCCCTCGGTGGCTTGGAAGACGTCCACCCGCACCGGGGAGGGCCGTCTACTTCTGAGTCCACATTCGGATGTAAACCTCATCCACAAATGGCCCCACAGCCACACTGGGGGTGTTGACTCTGACCGCCCTCTGGCACTGTCGGATTCTCCTGCCACGGGGCACAGCCCAGAGTGACAAGTATTTTCGCAGTGTACCACTGCCCCACCCACGTGGAACGTGGTTCCATAAAGCGAGGCAGCTCACGCCAGGTGGTCAGGGAAGTTCACTGCTAACTCCCGAATTTACTAGTTACTGAGTCCTACCGTCCCCACCCAGCTCCAGCCTGAGCAGGAAGAAGAGGCACTAGACTTCGAGTCAGCAAATCAGCCTGGCTCTGAGCCTTAGAGTCCTCATCTGTAAAATGGGAGTAATAATTGCCCCGGAGGTGGTCCAGAAGATCAAGTGAGATAAAGCATGTCAAATGCCAAGCAAGATGCCTGATGCGCATAAATGTGAGCCAGGATTAAATTGTGTTGTTTTCTCTCCCATCATCATCGTCATCATCATCATCATCATCAACCATGATTCATCTACTCATCTCTCTCAGCCCCATCTCTGAATCTTTCTGTACTGGGGATCAAGCCTTTAATGCATACGTCTTTGTGGGACATTTCGTATTCACACTACAGTCCTTTCTCAGACCCTTGGCACATCATGCTAGGGCACACCTCAGGGCCTTTGCACGTGCTGTCCTGTCTGACTAGAACAACCTCCACCCTGGCTTCCTTGACCTCTCTAACTCATCTGTTAGGGCTCTGTCTAAACACTTCTCCCCTGACTTCCCAATTTGATGCCATTTCCCTCCATGAGGGGCCCTGGTGTTTCACCCAAGAATCTATCACTAGATCCCTTTGGTCACCATGTTTGTATTCCTTAGTCTATCACTGTGGATAATCTTCCCTGACCTGGAGGCTCCTGATGAAGGGAGGAGACTCCGTAACTCAAACTCTCTCAGTTATCAGCAGCCCAATCACATGAATGATTTATATTTTTGAAATTGCAGAATTCGCAAAGACAGTGATATAAGGGAAAGAAAGGTGACGGTTTTCCATTTGATTGGGCAGTGCTCAAAGTGGCACCCAGGACACCCTGAGGCCAGCCTCTGCACCTCTCTGACTCCTCTCCCACCACCCTCTGCTGGCTCCTGTGTCCGGCCACATTGTTTTCAGTCTTACTAAACACCTTCCTGCCCTGGGCTTTGCACATGCTGTTCGCTCTGCCTGGAGTGCTTTTCCTCTCTTCTTCACCCAGGAATTTGCCTTCTTATCCTAAAATTCCCAGGATGTCCAATGTCACCTTCTCCAGGCAGCCTTCCTCAGTCTCTGAAGAGATCAGTCCCCCATTTATGGATCTTCCCAGATCCATGTGCCTCTCAGAGGGCTGTTGTTTCCCTTGTAATGTCACATCTGCATAAGGAACCCCCCGTTCCTGCCTGCCTGCCGGCCTGGCCTGTGAGCACCCAGTAGGACGTGGTCTGCCTTGGGTGTCTGTCTGTCCTGCGCCTCACACTCTGCCACCTCCATGGCAATCTTCCCTGGAATGTGGTCGGATGAATGGATGGATGGATGGATGGATGGCTGAATGGATGGACAGATGCATGGATGGATGAACAGACGGATGGATGGATGGATTCATCCAGTGGATGGGTGAATGAATTCAAAGCTTAGTCAAAGTTGGAAGCAAGTCAATATCACACTCCTGTGAGTGGCAGGTGTGGGAGTTGGTCGGAAATGCCCACCTGGGACTCCATCCAGAAGGTTCTCAGCATCGTCTGAAAGGACCAGGGCACCAGATTCTTTACTTGTAACCAGATATCTCCTGCAGACCCCACTGTGTTGAGTGGTAATTACAGCTCCTCCCACCAGCTTTGTAAAGGTCCCGCTTGGGTTATGTTTGGTGGGGTGCTGTCAAATTTGACTTAAGCAAACCTCACCTGTGAAGACTCTAAACCCAGCGGACAGGAGGTTTTTTTTGTTTTTTGCTGGGGATCAAACTCAGGGCCTTGCACGTGCTAGGCAAGCACTCTAACCACTGAGCTAAATCCTCAGCTTGGACAGGAGTTCTGAGGGAGATTTTTTAAAAGAAGGAGCCCAGCAAACTCACCAGAAATGTGTTTTAGCTGGAAGTTGTGCCCCTTTGGGGCAGGTGGATGTGGTTCAAGTCCCAGTGCCACCACTCGTGTGTGTGACCTGACAGCGCATTTACCCCTCTGAGACATTTCCTTAAAACTACGTCCTCCTGGAATGAAGGCCAGCAGAGAGAGGCCTTCTTTCATGGCTCTTTCAGCAAAAGCCCGGGATTGGCTCCTGTCAGACATGCTTGGGTCACGTGATTACTTCCCTGCTATCCCTGTGGCCAGAAGAGGACCAGTGTGGGTCACAGGCCACTATGTGGTCCTGGAAATAACTAATGCAAGACTTGTTTCATGGCTTCTTGAAATTAATTCATTTATCTTAGTGAAATCAGGCTGTTTTAAAAGGGAGATTGGTATCATGAAGAATTGGTACCATTTGCCATAAATCATTGTATGAAATTCCAGCCAGAAGCTGGAGTCTGACACCTACTGTCTTTGGGTTAGGAGGGGAGGCAGTGTGTGTTAGAGAGGTGTTAAAGTTCCGTTAGTCTCACACTGGGCTTTCCCCTGGAGGGAGTCGGAAGGTTTGAAGGGAATTGGAAAGGGTGACACCTTCTTGCTCTGTGAATCAGTGTGACTTGGTGTCTTGTCCCTAGACAGTTAACCCAAGAACCATCTGGGGCTCCTTGGAAAAATCTCAGTGCTAGACTCATTGAATCAGAATCTTGGGGGTGTTGGGGAGGCGGGATTGGTATTTTTCAAAGCTCCCAAGGTGATTCCATTGTGCAGCGCAGTTGAGAAATACAGCTTTCGGTGCATCTGACACCAATGGTGCACGTCCCACGCAGGCACACACGGGCCCAGGAAGTCCGCTGGGCTGTGGGAAGGTGCTTACCGGGAGGCTGGGTTCCCTGGGCTGGTCAGCAGTGTCACCGAGAGCAGGCACCTGTTTCTCCAAGGAATTAACTGAGCAGGATTCTAGGGGGAGTCATTTAACACTCTCGAATGGGAAGGAAACACAGGTCCATCTCCAAAGCCCAGAAAGATTGGGTTCCTGGGATGAAATTCAACTCTCACCCCAGTCCTGCCCCTGCCATCTGAATCTAACAGCTGGTCACCTGAGCCAGCTGTTACCTCCCCATCTGTCTGCCAGCCACCTCAGACCCAACTCTGCTGCTTGCCAGCTGTGTGGCCTCAGGCAAGTCACTTGGCTTCTCTGGTCTTCAGGGCACATTGTGGATTATATGATGTTTAAGGGCATCTTCACTCTGGGACCTGCGTCTTCATGCAGGGAGGTGCCACAGGCTCCTTTATGGGACACCCCTGTCCTAGGTCAGGGGTTCTCAAACCCCAGTCAGTTCTGGTGCCCAGGTCCCTCTGCAGGACCGCAGGGACAGAATCTCTAGGAGTGGTCCTGAACCAGCACTCCTCACAGGAGCCACAGTCCTTTCGGGCTTCGCCCTTCACCCTTGTCCAGAGATCTAGCTGCCAGGGCCCTCACCCCCTCACAGCAACTGCCATTTCACAGGGGAGGAAACTGAGGCTCCCAGAGCCCAGGTCTTTGTCCAGGCTCTGCAGCGCAAGTCCTGGGTTGAAGCTCAGGTGCTGGGCCGGTTGACTCGGCTCCTCCTGTCTACCTGTGCGGCGCTCACGTTCAGTGTGCCCAAAGCCAGGCCCCGGTCCCCCTCGGACCTGCTCCTGCAGACGTCCCCAGTCAGTACATCCTGGCCACATTGGAGGCCAACCCCCAGGAGCTGCTGCCACCTCCCCTTCCTGCCCATGCTCCACATCCGACCTCTGCACATCCCGGCCAACTTCCCAAGCACTTGCTCCAGGCTCTACCTCTTTTCACCACCCGCTAACAGTCCTGACCAGGAGCCTTTTCTTAAGAACCAGATAGTAAATAATTCAGGCCTGTGGGCAGGCCAAGAGGCAAGATTGAGGCTATTACACTCATACTTACATAATCGCTTAAAATGGAGCCATTTAAAACTGTAAAATCTGCTCTGGCTTTGCGTTTTTATGCAAACAAGAGGGAGGCTGCCTTGGCCTTTGAACTGTGGTTGGCCGACCCTGCTTCAGGCCGGAAATTCTCAACTGAGAGTTCCTTTTGGTTGTCCAGTCGGAGGTGAGGCGGTCCTGGCAGTGAGTGGGTGGAGGCCAGAGAGGCTGCTCAGCGTCCTGCAGCACACAGGCAGCCGCACCCCAAGAGTGTTCCGACCTCTGTGTGCACAGTGTCGAGGGTGAGAAACGCTGCTTTAGGCCAAGCCACTGTCATGTCTCACCTGGAGTCTCAGTCCCTTCCCACCGGGCATCTGCGTCCACACTCACCTGTTCCTGCGTGTGCACCGTCTCCCCACAGCAGCTGGGGGTCCTGTGAAAAGCCAGACCGTGCGCTTCTCATCACGGCCCTCTCGTGGCTCCTATCCACTCAGTGTGAAAGCAAACTCTTAGGGTACCCACAAAGCCCTGCAGGATGGGCCTCCCACTCCTGGCCCTGTCTGACACCACCCCTGACACAGACCCCACCTCAGGGCCTTGCCACAGGCTGTTCTTGCTGTTATCTACCTGGCTTCCCCCCTCACCTCCAAATTTTCATCCAAACATCACCTTTTTAGACAGGGACACTTTCCCTGACCATCTATTTTCAAATGGAAACATCCACTTTATCTTGCTCCCGTACTCCCCACCCCCTGCCCCCGGCAATTATGACTTCCTCCCACATCCACTCCTGGCCCCTGGACTCTATGCTCCAAGAAACAGGTTTCTGATATGTTTTACTGAAGTGCCCTAGCTCTGACATTGGTCCTTGGCACACAGGTGCTCAGTCCACGTTTGCTAATGAATGGTCAACGTGCCTCACTAAGCTTCTGTGTCCCTCAGTGGAGGGTTTAGGCCCCAACTCTCCCCAGCTTGCCAGCCGAGCTAACGGGTCATTTGCTCACTGCAGAGTGCTGTTCCTGGGGTGGGGGTGGGGGAGCCAGAGTGAAGCTGAAGTGTGGCCTTTCCCTGGCAATGCCCAGGGCTGAGACTTTAGTGCCTTCTGCAGCTGGCACTGGTGTCCTGGCCTCTCCCACGGACCCGCTGCCTCTGTCTAGTCCCTCTCATCACACCGCCTCCTCCCGAGGGCCAATCTCATCAGCCTCCCGGGCCCAGCTCTTGTGAGGCCTGGCCAGGCTGCCTTGTCTTTCTCCACCTTGTAATTTTGTCTGCCCAGCTGGTGCTCGAGCTGGGCCTCATCCTGTCCCCCAGCGGGCATGTTGGCCCGCACGGCCTATGACTCTGAAGTCCTACCCGAGGGTCTTGCGGATTCTCAAGTCCTGTGCCTGATAGGCACAGTGTGCACAGACGTTCAAGGGCCACCATTTGCCTCCAGACGTGGATTCTGTAAGCTGCAGTGGAGACCAGTGGAAGCTCCACCTCAGTTCGGTTCAGCCTTCCCCTTCTCGTGAGGGTGGCCCTGTGCCTGGGAGGCGATGAGGAACTTGTGCTACCAGAGGGCGGCCTATGTGGAGCACCCAGAGTTGTTCTTGGCTGGCACAGCCACAGCCCAGCTGCTGTGAGGGCCAGTGCTGGCAACACACACCTGTCCCTCTCACAGCCAGCCCCTCAAACTGCTCATGACCAACGGGGGCTGCCTGCCTGGGTATTACAGCCCGCCACAGCCGTCCTCTCCCCAGTCAGGGTGCGGAAGCTCAGCCCAGCTCCGGGCGGGGTCCACTCTGCCTGCCTGTCCCGCTTCCCTCTCCCTGTCTCCTACAGACTCTTCCTCAGTGAAACACCTGCCCCAGACCACCCTGACGTCCCGTGTGTTTGAAGCTGACGTCCATGTCCAGTGCAAGGGCTTGGCCACAGAGGGTGACTCTGGGCCGGGACAGGGTGTCCCTCCCCAGCACCTCCACCCTCCTCCATCTTCAGGGTGTGTGCTGGACCTGTCTCACGAGCACAGACCCTGGGCTTCTCCCCATTGTCCCTGCGGGGCTGAAAGGTTTTGCTTCTTCTGCTGATGTGGTAGGAACGCTGGCCAGAGAGGGCTGCAGTCCAAGGGCTCTTAAGGGCTGGCCCAGGCCTCCCTGCTGGCCTTGTCTGCCAGGAACCTCCCTCTCCAGCCCCAGCGAGAAAGCTCTGGCAAGTCGGGTCTTGTTTCCCTTCAGCTGGCATTTTTTGAGGTTTAGCCTGGCAACCTTCCACGCCAACCTTGCACCACTTAATGAAGTTGGGGGAGGCTCCATGCCAGCTCCCCACTAACATGGCGTTGAGAGTTCCTCAGGGGCTCCCAAATCATCCAGCCTGCTCAGGACAGGAGGTAAAGAGGTGAGCAGGCAGGGAAGGAAATAAGAGATTCAGTGGTGCCAAAAGGCTGTATGACCTTGGACAAGTCACACAGGTCATGGGTCCTCCGGCGATGAAGGGTGGGCGTTGGGCTAGGTGATTCCTCCAAGCTCCTTGCTATACCCATTCATTGGAAAAGCATTTATTGAGTGCCAAGTACACACCTGGAACTCTTCTGGGTTCTGGGGACAGCATAATCAGCAAGAGACGAAGTTCTTGTCTCATGGAATAGAATGCCCCTAGTCAGGGAGTAGAAAGAAGGTGGAGCCTGGAATCAGACCATCTGGATTTATTGCCATAGGGATGTGGTAGAGTGTGAGGTTCTGATATATGCATACACTGTGTAATAATGAAATCACAGCAATAGGCATACTCATCTCCTCAAAACTCATCATTTCTTTGGTGAAAACATTCAAAATGCAAAGCGATATAAAGCACCATTGTTATCTATAGTCAACCTGCTGTGCAACAGACCACCATGAGTTCTTTTCCCCAACTGTATCTTGCATCTGTTGACTACCTTCTCCCCATCACATCCCACCTCCCTAACCCCAGTCTCTGGAAACTGTTCTGTTCTTTATTTCCATAAGAACAACTGTTTTATATTCCACATACAAGAGCAATTATTCAGTATTTTTCTTTCTGTGCCTGGCTTATCTCCCTTAATATGTCCTCTAGGTACATCCCCTTTGTTGCAAATAACAAGATTCCCTTCCTTTTTATGGCTGCATAATATTCCATCCCACCATGTATCTACACCACATTTCTTTATTCCTTTGCTGATGGGAACATAGATTGATTCTATATCCTGGCTGTTGTGAGTAGTTTTGCAGTAAATATGCACATGCTAAGTCCCTTGGCCATATTGATTCATTCTCTTTGGATCTATACCCAGCAGTGGGATTGCTGGACATAGTAGATCTGTTTCTCACTTTTTGAGGACCCTCCATACTGTTTTCCACAAAGGCTGTGCTAATTTATATTCCCCCGACAGCGTACACTGGTTTTCCACACCCTCACCTGCCCCAATTAGCTTTTGTCTGTTTGTTAAGCACTGCTTTAACTGGAGTGAGGTGGTTGTTGACTTTACTGAAGTTTAGTCTCTTCATCTATAAAATGGGGTTTTCCTGAGATAGTAGATATAAATGCTTTTGGAAGTAGCCACTTCTAACACTTGTTAAATTAAACACTTAGCCATATGCCACACTGAGTTTAAATCCTAGCTCTGCCACTTCCTTTGTGACCTTGGACATGCAGCTGGATTTCTCTGTCTTTACCCAGAACAGGGGTAATAACTGTGCCCTGCATTGCAGGATCGCTGGGAGGTCAGGTGGGTTAGGACTGGTATAGCCCTTAGAAGAGCACCCACCTCCTAGTAAATGTGTGGTGCAGGGGGCTTATGGGAAGGCCATTAATCCATCAAGTTTCAAAAAGAGATGGAGGTTTTAAGCACTTGCCTGAGGTCACCCAGTGAGGGAAACTCAAGTCCCCATGTGATCTGGACCCAGTGCTAGGGGCTCCCCAACCTCCTTTCGCCACCCCCAAACTGAGCTGCAAACGAGGAACGTACAGCTCTGAAAAGTCCCTGTCAGCAGTGTCTGACTAAGCGCCGTGCATCCCCGCGCACATGTGGCTGGACGTGCCCTGCACACACCTGGGATGCGTCCTGGTTCTCATCAAGGGCCCACCGTGCGGCTCCACGAACGTGACCTGAGATGCGCCCTGGTCCTCATCAAGGGCCTGCTGTGCGGCTCCGTGAACGTGGGGTTCAGGAAGAGGCCAGACTGTGCTATAGTGACAGAAATGAGAGCAGTGGTGGCCTTCGGAGACACTGCCTGGCAAGAGGCCTGAGGGGACTTTCTGGGTGACAGGCATGCTCTGTACCTTAATTGGGACAGAAGTCACACAGGTGTAGTCGTTTATTAAAAGGCACTGCACTGAATGCTCTTAAAACTCACGCGTTTTGTTATGTGTAAATCGTAACTCATAAATAAAGAGGACCAGGGAAGATATTCACCACGAGATCTCACTTATGGGGCGCCGATGCCCATGTGCTCAGTACTACTCCAGGTGCCTTCCAGACGGCTGTCATTGAATCCTCACAGCGACCCTGCGCTGCATGCCTGGGTACACGTGTGTGCTCCAGCCCGCGCACACATGGCTGGGGCTGCTGCGGGCAGGCCAAGGAGTGGTTCAGAGTGCACATGCACGCGTGCACTCAGATTCGACCCCACACCTGGGGGCTAGGACAGGCAGATGTGAGGGTGCTCGCGTGTCCACAGACGCTGGACAGATGCCTGCCAGCACCTGAGGGCTTTGCCAGAGAGCGCTAATGACCCGCCCTGCACACACCATGCTGACTGGCAGTGAGATGCTGACAGCATGCACGCGGGGGCCCTCGTTTGTGTAGACCGCTCAAGCACTGTTATCAGAAAATAATGGCAGGGGATGCACGGCCAGCTGCCCGTGCCAGGGAGGGGTGGGGTTGCCTGGGCACCGAGCAATTAGCGTCTCTAAAGGGCGTCTCCGATGAATGGTGGCTAATTTTCAGACACGGCCCCATCAGCCAAGCGCAGCAGTTGCAAAGTAGGGAATGATAGGCCTCCTCTAGGACTTGTAAATCAGTGCTGCGGTTGGCTCCAGGTTTTGTCCTGGGTGGAGCTCACACTTTAAAGAGAGGTGGCTCCCCTTAGGGGCATCAACAGTCTGCCTGCCCCCCTCAGCCTTGATCCCCACTTCTCTGTCCCCTCTGAGGATGGCTGGCCTTTTGAACTGGGAGCATGGAGATTCAGAGAGGGTAAGCAACTTGTCCAGGTTCCAACAGCCAGTCATCCATGAAGCCAAGAACTGGGCTTGGATTTCCTGACCTGCAGGCCTTGTACATATTCCAACTCAAGCACAGCTCTCACGATTCTGTTTTTGTGTCATTTCTTTCACCAAGGGTAGGTACTCTTGTCTTCTTGGTACTGTTCCCTTAAATGGCTCTTTTTAAATTTAAATGTTTACTTTATAAGGAACCTACTATTATGCAAGCCAGTGTCTGATACCCATAAATTGAAGGAGAGTGACCAACCATCCCCACCCCTGTTTGCAGGGGTCTCAGGTGGTTCTTGGGTATGGAACTTCCCTTTGAAGTCAGGATGATCCTGAAAAACCAGGTTGAGATGGCCACCTTGAAGACAAGTTTAAAACTGAGTACTAGCTGGCCGTAGTGGCTGCCAAGCACTCTGAGCCTGGAACTTGTTCTCCATTTGGATTACAAGGTGCGATCAGAAACTACAGTGTGTGTTTAAACAAAAAACCACAGTAAGACACTCCCATGAATCCCCCCCAAGAT
This sequence comes from Hystrix cristata, assembly GCA_004026905.1. Taxonomy (NCBI): domain Eukaryota; kingdom Metazoa; phylum Chordata; class Mammalia; order Rodentia; family Hystricidae; genus Hystrix; species Hystrix cristata. Next base: position 27,893 of record PVJO010011295.1, read on the forward strand.
GTTCCCCCTCATTTTGAAGGAACGTATCTCATTGTTCTTGCTTTCTGAAGCAGTTCTGAATGTTCTCTTTCGTAAGTTTCTTTTGTCGCTCTGTTGTGGCTGCCTCAGTGGCCTGAATCAATTCAAAATGTTTACTTTTCATGGTCATTTTGACTCTGGGGAAGAGCCAGAATTTTCATGGTGCCAGATCCTGTGAATAAGATGGATGAGAACACAGCATAATGTTTTTATTTGACAGAAATTGCTGTAAATATTTTGAATGGATTCAGGACATCAAAGTAGCCATGCCAGTGCAACAAAAGACATTTATAAAAGAGGACTTCCAGAACCACTGGAGAAAGTGGCAAGAAAAATGCGATGTGCGTTTGAAGCAAGGGGCAGTATTTGAGGGGGATTAATGTCAGTGTATCTGTTACTGTGATACATTTTTAAGATTTAAACATTCACTGTATATTTTGGTTACACAGCATAAACACCCAGCTTGGTTAAGGTTGGAGCATCCCTCCCAAGATGCAGTCTGATTGTCACATGCCCAAACTGAGCCAATCATTATTGCCAGGGGACTGTACAATTCCAATTGGTCAGACCTGGAGATGGCCTCATTTTGCCTCACTTGAGATTGGAGAAGCCCCGGTCTCCTGAGAAGATGTGAGGTTTGTTACCAAAAGGGGTACCTCGTGCAGGACAGAGCAGCAGATGACTCTTGCACCTTCTAGAAGCCATCTCCTCTTGCGGAGGCAGGCTGGGCTCCCACTCCACTCCCTGCTCCCTGGGTCCCTTTCTCTTTCTGTCCAAAATGGAGGCTTGAGCTGAACACTCTCCAGGCTTCTTCTAGGCTTTGGCATTTTGAGAGTGGTCTTCCCTAGGACACTCATGACTGGAGTTTGGTGTTGGTGACTACTGGTTTTCGCCTTCTGACTTGTCCAGAGATAGATGTCATACAGCATGGTAGAAAGCATGTAAGACATTTTCAGGTTTGAATTCCAGTGCTGAAACTTTCTGATTTAGGACAAAGCATCTCACTTCTCTGAACCTCAGTTTTCTCATCTCTGAATGGGAAGGAAAACATTACTTATTTGCAAGGGTTATGATGAGGATTAAAACTGAGGAAATCTATGGTAATGGTAGGGCTTTTGGGACGTATTGGGGTGCACAACAGAAAGCCCAACCAAACTGCCATATTTATTGGATGGTGTAACTGAAAAGTTTGGGTGAAGTTTGGTCCAGGACCGGGGAGGGATCACAATGTCATCACAGAATTGATGATTCACTCTGCTTTGTCCTCCAAGGCTGGCTCCCCAGATGGCACCCCAAAGGCTGCAGCACTCTGGGCTTCACACTTGCACACCATGCCGTGCAGAGGGAAGGGATCTCCTCTGTCCCCAGCCAGACTCTCAGGGGTCAGTCTTGGCCTAGCTCAGTCGCACGCCCACTCTGAGTGGCTCTGTGTCTGGTGCGTGCCATGGCTGACCACTCATGCCCGGCACAGGGCGAGGTCGGCTTCCTCGGAACCCGCAGGGGCCCAGAATAGCAGGAGAGGGTGGGAGGGATACAATCGGATGTTTAAGGTTGCCGGGACTTGCCCTGATGCTCTCAGACGTCTCTCCTCTTAGAACTGTCATTTTATAGCAGGGGACACTGATACTCAGAGAAAAGTGCTGGTCCCAAGTGGTGGGGGACAGAGATCTGCACCTGGCTGGATTGCTGTATGTCCCTGGTGAGATAATGGTGATGCTTTGAGAAGGGAGAAGAGACTAAAGCAAGGAAGCAAGGACTGAAATGCACTGCGTGCTACCACATGCTAGATTCCATACCACAATCCCATCGTTTAATTCCACGGTCACTCTGGGAAGCAGGTTACAGATGCAGACGTGACACTGAGAGAGCTGGGGTGACCCACCCAGGGTCACATGCCAGGAGGCAGCACATCAGGAGTGTAAGACTGGATTCCCATCGGGACGCCTGCACCGAGTGTGCACCTACTGTGTGCTAGGTGATTCCTGGCCCCGTCTCCTTCCCATGTGGCTTGTGGGTCTGTGGCGTGGGGGAAGGTTCTAGGAGAAGTTCCATATCCAAGAACCGCCTGAGACTCTTGCAGATTGGGGCAGAGATGATTAGTCACTCTCTTTTAATTTATGAGTATCAGACCCTGGCTTTCATAATGGTAGGTTCCTTATAAAATAAACATTTCAATTTAAAAAGAGCCATGATCGCAGAGTTCAATCCCCAGCACAAAAATAAGTAAAAAGAGACTTAAGGGGAAAAAATATGTCAAGAATACAGTAGTACCTACGCTTGGTGAAGAAATGACAAAACAGATCACGAAGGCTGTGTGTGAGTTGGGGTACAAGGCCTTCAGGTCAGGAAATCCAGGCCCGGTTCCTGGCTTTGTGGGTGACTGGCTGTTGGAGCCTGGACAAGTTGCTTACCCTGTCTGAGCCTCCATGTGCCCAGGTCAAAAGGCCAGCCACCCTGAGAGGGGACAGACAAGTCAGAGGCAGGGCTGGTGGGGCAGGCAGACCGGCAGAAGTGGTCTGTTTTTCAGGTTGTCTCTGCTGGCAACGCCTCTGAATTCTTTTTCTCGTTCTTTCTTTTGTAACCTGCCCCTTCTCCTTGACCTTGAACTTTTTCTGGCCTGGCATCTCTACACGGGGACCCGTGAATCTTGCAGATGCCAGGCCTTTGTCTCTCGGGGCCCCTGGGCTCAGTCCCAGCCCCCACCGCCCCCTCGCAGGCCCCTCCCTGGCTCTGGTTTTGTGCCAGTGTTCGGGCTGCTGCAGGCCTGGCCGGGCTCGAAAAAGGAATTATTTCTGTCTCTTGCATAGTTCTTAGCCCAATTCCCAAAATGGGAAGGGAAGTAGCCTGGGCGGGCCTCCCAACCCCCACTCCAGTGGCTCCAGTGGCAGGAGGAAGGGAGACCTCTGCACAGCTGGGAGGCAGGAGGGCCCAAGAGCATGACCCCACCCTCAAGACAGGCGCGGGCACGCACGTGTGGGCACACGCCGCAGCCTCTTCTCTGGTCCTGGGAGCACGGGGTGACTCCTGAGTGGGGTTGGCTCATGAGGATGAAGAGGTTGGCCCCTGTGTGGACACCACCTCCAACTAAGAAAAGACCAGGATGAGGAGGGGAGACTCTGCTCCCGCCTGGGCCAGGGCAGCCGGGGTCTGACTGATGCTGTGGGACTTGTTTACCACAAGGCTGAGTGTGTGACAGCCTGGGTAGCCGTCTGTCTGCTTGTCTGTCTCTACATCTGACTGAATGCCGGCCATCTCACCGGCGGACACGCGGCTGACAGAGAGTACTGTTGTTCAGGGCTCTGACTTCTGGCGGACTGACTGTCGGTCTGTCCACCTGGCTGTGGAGTTAACTAGTCAAGCACATAACACATTGCCTTTCTGCCTGTCTCCCTGTCTGTCTGGCTGGCTGACAGTCTGTTGGTCTTTTTGTCTGCTGGGGTGTGTGGCTGGCTGTAATTAGATGAGTGGCGAAGCCTGTTTGTTTCTCTCTGCCTGACTGACCATCTAACTCTCTAGCTGACTGACTGCCTCTTTGTCTCCGGGAGCACCTGTCATATCTCCTTGGACTAGCTGACCAACATCTCTTTGTCTGCCCGGTTGTCTGACTGTGTGCCTGATCGAATGCTGAGTGACCTGTTGACCATCTGCCCGTCTCTGTGTCAGAATGACGAGATGGCTGACAGGCTGGCCGGGTGCTTTCCACCCTTCTGTCTGACTGACTGGCTCAGTGGATGTTTGGCCCTTGACTCCCTGAACTAGGATACAGGCTGTCCAGGTCAGTCGGTGCTGGGCGATGTGCACCTGAAGCACCCACCCAGCCTCTCTGCCCCAGGCCCCCGGCCTAGAGCAGCTTGCCTTTCTCTTCAGGGCAGGGAGGGCGCTGGGGGGAGCCATTGCCTGCTCTTTGTGGTTTCACGTTTGCCCCTCGTGTGAGTGTTGGGAGAAGCTATGTGTTCCCTGTCCCAACGCTCACCTCTGTCTTCTGGGTCCTTGAGGGGAAACATCAGTCCTCAGAGAGGCCACAGGACACTTTCCACTTGTGGCAGGCCTTGCTCAGCCATCCACGCTGGGAAGCACTGTGGGGAACAGCTTCAAAATTTCCGCAGGACACTGGGGCAAGCTCCCAGGTCAGGGGTGGGTCTGGGGGCAGCCAGCTGTTGCCAGAGGACAAGACCCCTTTGTCAGCATCAGCAACCTCCACAGCCCCTCCCAGGGAGGCCAGCAGGGGGACAGTAAGTAATGCTTTCTGGAAAGAGGGAGACACAGTCCCCGCCTGACGGTGGCACTTCCTCCTGGTAATAGAATTCTGCCCAGATGCTGCGTGCCTCCTCTGACCTCCCTTCCTTGAAGACAGAACTCTGCAGATGAATTTTATTTCAGGAAAAATATGTGCAACCAGCAGGGGGGAAGAGATGGGCAGAGAGAGATAGGAGGTGTTTAGGAGCCTGGATGGAAAGAGAATTCAGCTATGTCCAAGCCACACCCTCCCTGTCCTTCTTAGAGTGCCCAGCCTCTCCATTGGCCCTGGAGGGTGGCAGACTGGGCACGCCCTGCACAGGCCAGCAGACTGACTGGTCCAGACTCTGGGGTGAGGTGGGAAGGGGAATCCGGGAGCTCCCTGGATCCCGTGGTGGACAGCAGCACACAGAGATGGCTAAGCGGCATCTGAGGCGGGGGGAAGCCTGCATGCTCAGGGTTGGGGCTCAGTTAGTGGCCAGAGTCAGAGACTAGCATGTGACCAAGGTCATGGCTTGTTCTGAGACCCAGTTGTAGCTGATTCTGTGGCCAGGATCAGGGATCAGCGATGAGGGCCTGGGCTCAGCGTGTGTCCAGGATCAGAGTTCAGTCTAAGTTTAAAGTCAGGGATCGACCAGGACCAGGATCAGGGTCTAGAGTGCAGCCAGGGTCAGGGCCTATTCTTGACAAGGATCGTGGCTCAGTAAGCTGAGACTGTGACTTGGTCTGTAACCAGCATCAGGATCCGTGTGTGACTGGGGTCAGGGCCTAGCCCAGGACCAGTAGTAAGGAATCTGTCCCTGGGGTCAAGACTCAGTCCGTGGCTCCTTTGGAGGCTGGCAGCAGGTCAAGCTGGGGGGCCAGTGTGCACCTGGCTGCTCCTGCCCACCTTACCCCTCCTTGCCCTGAGCACCGCAGACAAAGCCAGAGCCCCTGTGAGCCCAGAACAAGTGAAGATGTCTGTGTTCTGTCCATGTTCTGCTCCACGGTGGTGGGACCAGAGGGCGGTCCTCACGGAGAGGGTGGGCATGGAGGCAGAGGACTGTCCCTGATGAGCAAGAAGAGGAGGAGAAGAGGAAAGTCACAAAAGCAGATGGTTGCAGTGTGGGATGCAGAATACTTGGGTTTGAATTCTGGTTCTGCTGCTTACTTGCTCTGTGACCTTGGGCAAGTTATTCATCTTCTCTATTCCTTGACTTTCTCATCTGTGGAATGGGGATAAAAATAGTAAGAACTAAAGAAGTAAGTGTAAATGCTTACAGTGTGGCTGGTTCAGCTGTTCTTATGAGTTTCACAGAGAGACCACACTTGGGAACAGTCCATGGTAGAAGTCAGGAGGGAGGAGAGAAGGCTGGAGCCCAGGCCCCCGGCCTATGCCCAGACCTGCAGGCCTCCCCCCGTTAGGTTCTGTACATCTAATGACACTTGTAGTTACTTCTCCATTGTCTGTGTGTCCCTTTTATCTTTCTCCATCATCACTGTGTTCTCAGCACTCTGAAGTGTAGTATGTGCTCAATAAACAGCTAACAACACATGATAGTAATAAAGTCACCACTCTCACTGGGCCAGGTGCTGCTCTTTGCCTTTGAAAGACTGCTACTTACAATGAATGTGCATGCACAGTAGGGTTACTTCAAACAATACCAAAGGGGAGACGCAGGGAAAACAGACATCTCTTCCACATCTCCAGGCAGGAGAAATCATTTTTTTGCACATCTTTACAGAATCTTCATGTGTTTGTATATCCATATTCATGTTCCACCAGCTCCATAGAAATAAGTATTCTTGTTTGTTTCATCCATGGCTTTGTTCCCACTGTTCAGATGGTGCCCAGAAAGGCATAGGACTATGTAAGGATCACATTGTGCACACTGTTCGATACCTTGTAAACTATCAGTGAGTTGATAACCCTTAGAGATCTTTCCATGTTGTTTTAATGGCTGCATCGTCTTCCGGCCATGGATGGACCACAGTAACTAACTTAACCCTCCATCAAGGTAGTTTCCAGTTATGTTTTCCTTCAGCCACGAGGAAGATACCGTACTTGAGCATCACGTCTCAGTTGTGCAAGGGTCACCTCTCATTTTGGCTCAGGAGACTGCATCTCAGAGAGGCTAAAGCACTTGCCCGAGGCCCCACAGCCGACCTCCAAACCTGCTGTCCCACCCAGGCCTTCCCTTTGCCGTCGGCTGGTGCCGCTCACTGAGTTACCCTATTGTCAGGCTCAGGGAGGGCTGCCCTGCAATACTCCTGTCACCCGCCCAGGGTGCGGGCCCAGGCAGGTTTCTGGACATTGGTCAGAGTCTCCAGGAGCCTGTGCCAGGTTCAGGAGCATCTCCAGATGAACGCGGAATCCACTCCTCCGGAGCTGTGTTGAAACAGTGATTCTCATCTGGGGATGATTTTGATACTGGCAGAACGTTTGGGAACGTTTATAGTTGTCACCTGCACGCAGTTTGTGACGGTGGAGGCCAGGGATGCTGCTGAACATCCTGCAGTACACAGGACGGTCCACCAGCTGAGCACCGGGCCCAGACTGCAGATGGCATTAGGTTTGGGCCACACTGCGTAAGGGGCGTGGATGCTGGCCCTGGGCTTTCTGGGTCCAAATCCCGGCTGAGTGGCCTTGGGTAAGTTGTTCAACCTCTCTCCGCTTCTGTTTCTGTACCTGTGAAACGGGAGGTTAGAATCGTCCCTCTCTTCCAGATCACTGCACAGAGCACCTTGGACAGTGCTCAGGACAGGAAACCACACTTGGAGTCTTTGTGTGGAGAATGGTGGGGGCTGGGAGATGTGCTCTGCAGAGAAGGTGGAGCCACGGCAGGTCCCTGCCCCCGCGCCACTTTCCCTAGGGAGTGTGACCTCGGTCCACAGATAGAACCCGTGGACATGGTGGTCTCCAATTGGTCAGAAATGGAGGAAATGTCCCTCAGAAGATTGTTTCCATTCTGAGGTCTGAAAAGAAGCTTCCAGGAGACCCTCAGACGTCGGAATTTCCAAGAAGCTGAGCACTAAAGTCTCTTAGAGACCAGCAACTCCAAGCCTGTTGTTTAATAGATGGGGACACGGAGGCCCTGAGATAGGGCAGTGGGCAGGACTTGCTCACGCAGGAAGTCAGGGGCAGATCTGAACAGGGAAACAGCCTGGGACCAACTCGGGCCTGTCCCAGGCTCAGCGCAGCCCCGGGCAGCACTCGCTCTTCCCTCCCTGCCAAGGGCGCTGGAGTGCAGGCTGCCGGGGAAGCAGCACCCGGGCAGCATTCGCAACCATGGCTCTGACGGTGGGCAGGCCTAGTTCACACCCCAGTTCTGCCGGCGATGACCTCAGGCAGGCCGCCTCCAGCTCCCTGAGCCCCAGCACAGCAGACACGCTCATGTTTCATGGTTGCAGGGGCAGAGAGAAGGTGGGGTTTGCTCACACATTGCGGGGATGCAATTTGGCCAGACCCCTCTGCAGGGCAACCTGATGACGTCTAAGAACACACAGAAGGCGTCTGCCCTTCGACCAGCAAACCTCCTTGCATAAATACGCACAAGGTCTCTGACACACTCATTGAGTTTTCAGTAGCTCTGTGTGAGCTGATTTGCAGCATCCTCCAAGATATATCATTAAGTGAACATGTAAGATCCTGAGGGTGGATGTGGGGTATGCCACCGTGTCTGTGGGAAATGAAGAATATAGATAAATATAAATGTGTAGGTAGTCACAGCACATCTCTTAAGGAGGCACGCAGCTGCAAGGATCAGGGAACCCGACAAAGGGCGTGAGTAGTCACAAGTCCAGAGCTGGCCACCCCGACACCAACGCAGCACTCAAGAACTCAGGCAGCATCCTTCTTTTTTCTCTTATTCTGTGTGGCTTTGATCCTCATGATCTCAAGATGACTAATTTACTTCCAGGCATCAGGTCCGCAGTCCATGAAGGAAGGAATAAAAAAGAGGACAAAGGGTAAAAGGAAAATACAAAGACAATGTCTTCTCTATGGAGCACTTTGACTTTTTGGGGGAACAGAAAGGAACACCCTCCCCAAGAATTGCACAAACATCTTATCAGACAGAACCAAGTCATATAGCTACTCCTAGCTGCAAGGGAGTCTGGGAACATGAGTGTTTTCATCTGGGCACTCTGCCACCTGCACAAAATTGAGATTCTGTTCAAAGGAAGAGGGTGGATGTTAGGCAGGCCCCTAGGTGAATTTGCCATTCATAGCCTATCACTGGAAAGGTCCACAAGAAACTGAGAATAGTGGTCATCCCTGGCCCGAGGTGGTGGAGGCAGGAGGGAACTCCTTCTTTTAACTGTGTCCCCTTTTGTGCTTTTTGATTTTTCAAATTATTATATTTTGTGCCTGCTCCCATGCTTCCTGTATTATAAATAATGTAGCTTACGTAAATATGCAATTTTTAAAGGAGCAGTGCGTACAAAGTGCCCAGAACAAAATAGGCACTCAGTAAAACAGGCATCCCTTCATTTGTCACATGGCTTCTTTTCTGGCTGGGAATTCAGGTCAGTGGCTAGAGTGCTTGCCTAGCAAGTGCAAGGCCCTGAGTTCGATCCCCAGCACCCAAAAAGGAAAAAAAAAAAATCATGGCTTCTTTTCAGATGAGGATTGAACTCTTCTCTGCTGTGTGAATCTTGTCACCTCCGTGCATTTCTTGGTCTTTCTATGTTTTGTTTCCTCCTGGAGGGTGATGGGATACAGGTATGGCATGTCTCTTAGTAGCTGGCGGGAGAGTTTCTCCCAAGCACCGGATGTTGATAAGCAGATGGCTCTTGAAATGGGAACTCTTGAAATGTGGGGTGTGAGTGAGTGGGGCCAGTGCTTTCCAGAAAGGGACTGAGCTCCCAGATGTCCCTGGCCACTGACGACACTACGGCCACCCTACAATATGAGCCGGCACTTAGCACCAGCCAGACCAGCACCCGGCCATGTTCCAGGTGCTTCTGCAAACATTAGCTCGCTATCCCTGAGGAGGGTCTGGCAGGTCACCTGCCATCATCTTCCCTGCTGCATGAAGAAAGCACGGATTCGTTAAATCCACCAGAATCACTTGTTTGCCGGGGTTGAGTTTCTCATGGCAGTTGATGGTGGAGGCTGACAGGCCGCAGATGGGCTAGGACACCTGGATGTGGCGACAGAGACAGCAAGGACCCCGAGTCTGCAGATCTGCGGCTGTTTGCAGAGTCCCAGGAAAGGGCTGTGGGTCTGGGATTGCTCCTGTAGCTTGTGAGGGGTTCAGAGAATGGGGTTGGGATGCCCCCAGTCTCAGACGCCATCTGGGTCAAGTTCAATGACAGTAAAGATCGCTGCACACCTCGGGGCTGTGGGAAGCCGAGGTAAGATCGTGGATGGGATCGTTCACTTTTCTGCTCCCCTGCTGCCTGCTCCTGGGCCGAGCCCCCCTCGTCTCTCACCTGGTCTATTTCAGGAGCCTCCTCCTTGGTCTGCAGGCTGCATCCTGCCCACCTCCACCCTCTCCAAGTTCTCCACTTGCAGCCACAGGGATCTTGTGAAAACCAAAGGCAGAGCACATTCCTCCTAGGCTCAAAGCCCGCCCACAGCTCTCATTCACTCAGAATAAAGCCACCGTTCTCACCAGGACCTGCCTGGCTCTCCATGACCCAGCTCCATCAGTTCCCAGACCTCTGGTCACACTCCCTCTGCCTCCTCTGATTTCAGCTCCCTGGCTTACTGCTCTCGCCCCAGGGCCTTTGCACTTACCGTTTCTCCTGCTCTCCCTCTAAGTATCTGTGGCTCCTTCTCTGTCTTCACTCTGGTCTCTCTTCACATGTCACCTCGTTAGAGTGGCCTTTCTGGGCCACAAGATCTCTGCCCAGACATTGAAAGCAGCTCCATCCTTATCCATTACCCTGTTTCCTGCCTGCTTTATTTTTCTTACCATCACAAATCTAATTACACTTTCATTTATTCCCTTGTGTCTTCCTTACTAGTTTCCTTAGACAACATTTTGTATTGCTTACCTGTCTCATAGTGGATGCTCCATAGGTGTATTTTATTTACATTTTTATGTAATATTTTATGTAAAAATATAAATTTATAGAAGGGCTCTGTTGAGATTCATTGAAATGTACATTTAGTCATTTAAAGTGTGCAGGTTAATGGCTTTTAGTAAACACAGAGCTGTGTGATTATCTCCATATTCAATTATAGAACATTTCCATCACTCCTGAAATAGATCCCGCCCCTGCTCTCGGTGACCCCATCACACTAACCTACTTTCTGTCTTTACAAATTTACCCGTCTGGACACTTCATGTCAGTGGACCCAACCAATACGTGGTCTTTGGTGTCTGGCCTTTTCACTGTTGTTTTTGAGGTGCATCCACGCCGTAGCCTGTGTCGGTACTTCACGCCTTTCACGGTTAAATCACATTCCACCGTGGAGACACATCCCATGTTGTTATCCGTCCCCCAGTGAATATGTGGGTTGTTTTCACTTTTGCTTACTGCGAGCGACGTGGCTGTGAACCTTTGTGCGCAAAGCTGTGCGTGCACCTGGGTTTTCATTCCTCTCGGTGTACACCTGGGAGTGGAATTGCTGGGCGAGTGGTGAGTCTGTGTGTAACCTTTAGATCAGTGGTGGCACACGTGCCACAGCGGGCTGCTTGTGTCATTGAAGGCTCTCAATGTTCGCCGTCACTCCATTAGAGGAGCTGCCAGGCTGTTCTCCGAAGTGACCTCACCGACTTCCCTCCCAGCAGCCGATGGGAGCACTCCGGCCCCTCGGCCTCCTGGCCAGCACTCGCTGCTGTCTGCTGTGGGGACTCCAGCCGTCCTCGTCTGTGCGAGTTGGTGCTGCCCGTGATTCTCATCGGCATGTTTGCCTGCGGGCTTGCTGCAAATGTTTCTGGAAAGAGTGAGTCGGGGGATGCGTAACAGGCTGAGGGTCATCCAGGGCCTCCACGGCCGAGCCCCCGTCCAGGCTGGAACAAGACTAAGCCTGGAGCCCGGGCAGCCCAGGATGCTGTGCAAGGCCGGGCAGGTGGCCAGGCCGGCTCTTTTCACTGCCTCAGGCAGCTGATGGGCACCGACTCAGGAACTTGCAGCCCAGCCTGGGCCGCTGGCCCCTCTAGGGACCGCCACCTCCTGCCTACACTGCCAGCCTCACGTTGCCTTCGCAGGTGTCCCTCCTTCTGTGCGCTCCTTGGCCTCGGTAGGGCTGCTGCTGCCTCCCTTGCACACTCAAGCAGAAGGTGTTTCGGAGAGGTGGCTGTCAGCCCCAGGACGCAGCGCCCCTGAGACTTGGCTAACTCTGGGGTCCAATGTGACTGAACCAAAGCTGCCTGCTTGGAGCTCACCCTCCACTGGGAGAGAGATGGAGTCTCAGAAGCCAGCAGAGCAGTGGTAACAGTTACAGCCCTCAACACTTCTGTAGTGTTTCCTCAGTGTCCCTTGAGCACATTACGTAGGTCAGCAGGTCGGGCAATCTAAGAAGGCTGCTGTCTCCCAGAGAAGCCAGATCCCACCATTGTTTGATCTTTGTATTTAAACCAAAAAAATATGAAACCACGTACATAGTTGCAGAGAGTGTGCTCTAGAAGTGAAAGCAGCAAGTGCAAAGGTCCTGGGGTAGAACCCAGTTGGTAGAGTCTAGGGAATACGAGGAGCCAGTGTGCTGGTGGGGGGCAGGTGAGGGGAGGGTGCCAGAGGTGAGGCCAATGAGGGGGCAGAGGAAATGCCCTCTCCAGGGTGGCATAGGCAGTGATAGAGCTCAGATTCTAACACAGGCCTCAAATCGCCAGCCCAGCGCTGTCTCAGGGGCTACATGCTCTCTTCTGTTCCCACCGACCCAATCTCAGGCATCCTTCAGGGTCTGTGGGCCTCCTGCTTAGAAGTTGAGCCAGGTCTCCCCCGACACACACACCTTTCCCTGCTCCAGTCCAACACCAGCCTCATTGAATCCCACCTCTGCCCACTTCCTATTGTGTGGTGTTGAGCAAATGACTTTACCTCTCTGTCCCTCAGTTTCCTCATCTGCCTATTGCAGCTAAAAATAAGATTCACCTCAGAAGGCTGTTGTGGGCCGAGATAGACACAGTGCTTAGAAGAGCATTAGTAAGAGCTTAATACATTTTATTTTTCCTCCTGGCCTATGATTTTTTTGAAATTGATGGGTGATGGGTGCTTATGGCCAACATAACCTGGAAGGAGGGGTCATTCAGTCGGAGGAAAACTGGAGGAGGGAGGGGAAGGGGCTTAGAACAAAGCCTCCCCTGGGATTGACGACATCTTCCAGGCTCACGCTGACAGCAGGCATGGTCACAGGATGTGACCTGTGCGATTCACTAGTCCCCACGCGCAAGAAGGCCCCAACTTCTATCTGAGTTTCTTCTGTCATTGTCTTGAAATCCATAATGATTTGAACAAGGGGCTGCGTTTTCATTGTGACTGAGGTCTGAAAACTGTGTGTCCAGTCCCGGCTGGCAAGGAACAAGAATGTCCCACTTGGCGGAGCCAGTCACAGTGGCTGCTTCCTTCCTGGTGTGATTAGAGCTGTCATTTGATCCATCTGGCTTCAAGTGCTTCGTGAGTTTTCTGGGAGCTTCAAGAAGAACATTTACCCCTTTGAGAAACAGGAAAGCCCAGAAGTAGGGAGCTAGGAGGTTCATAATGGTTCATTTAGCTGGAGAGGCCGAGGACACATCATCCGGGACTCTCTCCAAGGAAATTTTCACGTATAGCACAGCTCTGTCTCCCAGGATCCCAGAACCTCCCAGAAAGGAAAGGAAAGAACTGACTGAACACCGCTTGTATCAGAAGGCTTCCCTGCTTCACTTAGTCCTGCTTGGGGAGCCATTATTATTAGCCCGTTTCGCAGAGAAATGTAGCTTCCATCAGGCAGTGCTAATTGCTAACGGTCCCTGCTTGATGGGAGGAAGGGGAGGAAATGGAAAAGGAGGCGTGGGCAGAAAGCAGGGCAAAGGATGGATTTTGTGGGCCTTGGGCACTTTTGTCTTCTTCTGTAAAAAATTAAATGTTGTATGTTATGGCTGCATTAGTATAAAGATGAATATGCCAGTATTACATATTAAAATATTTTCTTTAACCTAAAAGTTCTAGCATAAAAGAAATTAAAACCAGGCGTGGTGGCACATGCCTGTAGTCCCAGTACTTTGGGAGGCTGAAGCAGGAGGATCACAAGTTCAAGCCCAGCCTGGGCAATTTAATAACTTAGCGAGACCCTGTCTCAGAAAGGGGTGAGGGGCTGGGGATGTGGCTCAGTGCAAAGGTCTTGAGTTCAGTCTCCAGTACTGCAAAAAAGGAAGGAAGAAAGGAAGCAAGGAAAGAAAGAAGGAGAAATTAAAACATCAGGGAGAGGACCCTGGAAGTCTTATGAGCCCCAGGCTTTGTGTTTATTGTGACAAATGGAGAGGTTGCCCTGGCACGAGGAGGGAGAGAAAGAGGAGAGGAAAGAAGGTGGAGGAAGAAAAGCCCGTATGACTTTGTCCATGGACGTGTCATGGAAGGCGTCAAGGCGAGGCACGGTGACACATGCCTGTAATCCCAGCACGTGGGAGGGTAAGCGCCGGAGTGTGAGTTTGAGCCCAGCATGGACAATTTAGCAAGACCCTGTCTCAGAACAAATAAATCAGTAGGGTGTCAAGGCCTGCCATTAAACGTGGCAGCAGGAAGCACCTCCAACCCCCGTGCTTGAACTCGTGGTGCCACCTCCCCGAGATGCCCTCTCCCTGCCCGCCCAGCCCCACCCCCCACTCCTGCCTGTGCTCCGTGACCTCGGCAGCTTCACTGTCCCCAGATGGCCTCCCTGGCTAAAGCTGGTCCCAGTCAGATCTTCAGCCCCCCTCCTGCCCTGCAGCCCCTCCCCGCTACCAGCCTCTCTCAGGTGCCCTGCCCTGCTTCCCACGCCGGACTTGTCCTTTCTGACTGATGCCTTCCCCATAGCAGGCCACACATGGTGTGTGGCCAGTGGCGCTGTTACCTTTTGCTGCCATTAACGTGGCTATTTACTCCAAGGAAAATGACCTTAATTTACAAGGCATTATAACTAATACCAGATGATTGCAGTCATTAAAATTTATGGGTTGACACTCCCAGGAGGGGACCTGGGTGCTAATTGCCATTCCTGTCTGTGCCTCTTTTCTCAATGAGGCTTCTGATCGCTGCTGCTGTTGTCCCTGGGTTCAGCCGCTCCGCTTCAAAGGGAAATGTCACATGAGGTCTTCCCTTGTTTCTGGCTGATTTCATTCTGCTCTTTCCTTCAGAGCCTGAAAGCAGCCTAGAAAGGTGCCCGATGCGGAAGTGCTGGAGGCTGCGGGGTTTGGGAAAGGGCAGGGGTCCTAGCCGAGGGGAGTCTGGCTGTGCCCGAGCTTCCGTCTGAGGAAGGGCGGCAACAGGGAATGTGTATGTTTTGCCCAAAAACAAGAGCCCTGTCTCAGACGCCCACGCCTTCCTCCGTCTCTAGTCAAAAATGTTCTGGTCTTTTTATATAAGATGGAATCTACAGCACCCCCTCCCAACACCCCAGCTCTGGGTTGGTTGAATAAATGGGGGTGTTCGGGGCATCTGTATTCAGGCCCAAATTGGAGAAGACAGATCACACTCCCCCTTCTCGCTCCTAGGGTTGGGGGTGCCAGGAGCTGATGTCGCCCGGGCTGAGAAAAACGATGTGCTTGTCATCTCCTCTCCGGCGCAGGTGGAAGATGTGTTACAAACAGCAGTGTGTTGCCACGGCAACCTAGGTGCTTCCTTCCGGGAGAAGAGGGGGGTCCTGCCTACAGTCCCCGATCGGCCTCGCCCACTCGTGCCCTATCTGAGCTGTGATCTCAGATGTCCCTTGGGGCGGGCAGAGTGAGCAATGTGGCCAGGAGGGCACTGAGGCGAACAGGTCCTTGTCACCAGACACAAGGGACAGCCATTGCCCAGCTCCAATGAAGGAAAGAAAAAGGGGCACGGAGTTGCCAAACCTGATTGTCCAAGAGAAGTGGCAAGTGTGGGCACACTTATTGTTGACAAAGAATGCAAATAATAATTTTTTTAAAGAATCGAATGAGCCAAACAGAAGGTGTCCATGGGTTGGCCATTCGGGTGGGCCATCCTGTCGCCATTCTGCACTACATAGAGCACATCACTCGTAGAATGGCAGTCTCTCTCTGCATCCTATTGGGGTCCAGAGGGAAGTGCATCCAGGAAGATCTTTGAGAGGAGATGGAGGTGGAAAGTGCCCACATTCCCCAGCAGACTTGGATTCAGGAACTAGAGACGGTTCAGCTGGATCCTGTGTCTCTAAAAGGTCATTCAGGATCTACCCATCGGTGTCGAGCACAAGTTAGGAGAAGGGCAGGGGGATTCTAGCCTACATCTGTCCCCCTTTTGGAGAGTGACTGTGGACTCATCTCTCTGCTTCTCTCTGCCTCAGTCTCCCCGTTTGTAAAATGATAGGATTGAACCAAATATTTTCCTGGCCCTTTCTCATGTCCACCACCCTCCTTTGCTTATTTCAGAATCATTGTCCCCAACATTCACTCTGTGTGACTCCCCAGAGTCTTCAGAGTTGGGGTTTCACTGCCAAGAGTGAGTTTCCTTTTCCATTCCAATCACTTCTTTAACAATAATGTGTTGAGCAACTTTGGTGAGAGACAGTGAGTGGGAAGGGGGATAAAGAAAGGAATAGGGCAGGCGAGGTCCCTGCCCTGCGGGGTTCACTTCCGCCGGAAGAGGCAGGGAGAGAGCAAGTTGTCCACACTTCTGCCCCTCCACATGGCTCGTGACCAGCACGGGTGTCACCAGGTCCTGTCTCTGAGGACTCAGCCGAGCTGTTGCGTCCTCCACAAGACCCTTCCCAAGTAAGTCCCGAGCCTGCCGCCTGTCGCTCATGACTGGTCAAGGCGGTTTCTCAACCTTGGCGCTATTGACAGCTGGGTAGTTCTGCTTACAGGAGGCTGCTCTGTGCATCGTAGGATGAGAAGCAGCAACCCAGCCTCTTCCTGCTGCATGCCAGAAGCAGCCTTCCCACACTAACGTGCAATTATAACAACCGAAAAATGTCTCCACGAGTCCCCCGGAGAGCGAAATCACCCCTGCTTGGGGACTACAAATCTGAGACAATCGCGGCAGCCCCACTCGTTTGGCCAGGGAAGATCTAGGCAAGGACATGTGATGCTACCATCAGCTCTGCGGGGAGTTTCTGCGGAGGTTTCCTCCGTTTTCAAAGATGGTAGGAGAAGAGAATCTTTTTTCCATTCACTTGAATGTGGCCGTGTCTTCACATGATGGCAGTGGCAGCCATCTTGGGCCCATGAGGTGAGCCAGTTTGGGAACGGAGCTGGTTGTCTACGGATGACAGAGTGGGTGTTAGAGAGCTGGGAGACAGGACTTTCTGTTATGGGAGATAATAAATTCCCTGATTGTCTGAGTCTCTTTTAGTCAGCATTTTCTACTTCTCGAACCAAGAGCCTTCCTAATTGATAAATCATACTTCAGATTTTATCTTAAATGTCAAGTTCCTCAGAGAACCGTGCCCTCCCCCACAATGGAAATTATCTCCTTATTATTCTGAACTTTTCTGATATACTCTGTGTCTACTGTGAGTTCTGTGAGGACAAGGACCTTGTTTTATCTTTTCTTCCATGATGATTAATTCACATTGGCACAGAGTAGGCTTTCAATACTTATTTGTTGCGCTGACGAATGAAATAAATGGAGAAATGAATGGATAGCTGGATAGAAAATTGAGTGAATATACAGTTGCATGTATGGATGTAGAGAAAACGGGTAATGGTTGGGTGGGTGGATAGATAATGGATGAATAGGTGGATGGATGGGCGGGTGGATGGCAGGTGGATAATGGATGGATTGACGGATGTATGGAGACACAAAGTGTCTTTGCAGCTCTGCTGGTGCACTTTGACAGGAAATTCTTTGCAGGCCTGCAGACTTCAAGGCTGAATTTAAGGCTTCAGAATTAAAGGAAGGGTACCCCAAAAGCATCTCATATAGTGCTGTGGAAGATAGTCTGGAAAATCACATCATCTGCCTTGATCCCTGTTGCAGGCAACACAGGTTGTTTGAGAAGGGCTGCGTGTCAGGCACTGGAAGAATGGAGTTGAAAAAAAGCAGCACACATCTGGACCAGGCCCTTGGGCAGGCAATGCCCAAAGAAAACATGTTTAGATGAAATCCAATGAGATGAGGAGCATGGTTATATCAGAGGCAGGTCGGGATGCTCCAGCTGAAGCCCCCACCAGGACAGAGAAGGGATAAGCTGGGATTTCATGGTACAGATGGGGAAACCGAGGCTCATAGAGGCCAAGGAACTTGGCCTCCTCAGAAAGCAGCCCCGTATGCCAGTCTGGGGAATCCCCGTGTACTCTGTGGTAGCTGATAAAGCCACGAGCTGTGTGATCTCAGGCCTCTTGTACCTCTCTGAGCCTCCAGATAATGGGGGATGCTGCTGTGCATCCAGGAAGATTGCTGCATGGCTTCATGGGTGACATGACAGAGTATGTGGGCGCTGGCTGGCACCTGGTCACCACACGGGGGCTCCTTGTCTTGTCTCTGGCTGGGATGGGGAGGGCTGGCTGGAGGGTCTGCTGCAGGTGCTCTGCACTGAGGAACAAGCCCTTGGCACTCTGGCAGATCCTCAAGGCTGGGGTTTGAGATCTTTTCTTCAAATCCTTCTGGGACATCCAGGAAGACAGTTGGGGGCTGTCCGCTGGAGACCCTTCCTTGTTTCTGTGTCCTCCTTCTTCAATTCCATTGCCATGGAAATGCTTCTCTTGGTCTTTTTTTAAAAAACGGTTTGATTGGAATAAAATTCACACATTTAAAATGTATAATTCAATAGCTTTTAGCATATATTCAGAGGGAGGCAGCCATCATCATAATTTAATTTTTTTTCAGTACTGGGGATTGAACCCAGGGCTTTTGCACTGAGCTCCATCCCCACCCCTTTTTATTTTTTATTTGGATACAAGATCTCACTAAGTGGCCAAGTCACCCAGTCTGGGCTCAGACTTAAGATCCTTCAGCCTCAGCCTCCCAGAGTGCTTAGATTATAGGCACAGTCCAGTTTTTTAATATTTTCGTCACCCCCAAAAGAAACCCCTCCCCATGAACAGTTGCTCTCCATTCTCCCCTCAGCCCCTGGCCGCCACTAATCTGCTTGGTTTCTATGTGGATTTTGCTATTCTGGACATTTCTCATGTAGTAGGGCACATTGGGTGTCTGTTTCTTTCACTTGGTTTAATGTTTTCAAGATTCACACAGGCAAGCAAGAACACATATTCACCTAGGAGAGCACCCAGGAGAAATCAGGGTTCCTTTTCCTGGAAAGTAGCATTCGACTGTGTGGCTTATACCACATTTTATTTACTCTTCATTGGTTGACGAATATTGGATCATTTCCTCCCTTTGGTCATTAACAAATAATGTTGCTGTGAGCCTTGGTACACAAGTGTTTGTGTGGACATGGTGTTGGATTCTCTTGGGTACAGACTTGGAAGTGGATTCCTGGGTTGTTTAACACTGTGAGGATCTGCACTTTTGGTCTCCCCCAACCTCTAAATTGTGCAGTATAATTAAATTCATAGTTGGCCTTGTGAATCAAGACTTCCACCCCTCAAATGGGCATCTCCAGGGTCTCTTCTTCTACCTGAAGTTTCTAAAAGATGCCCCAGCCTGTAGCAGGACATCGTGGGTTCAAATCCTGCTTCTGCCACTTTCCAGGCTGTGTGATTCCTCAGCGAAAACTAACCTTCTCTGGGTTGCCATTTCCTCATCTGCAAAATGAGGGCAAGAGCAATTCCTGGCTAGAAAGACAAACTTCGGAATTAAAATGAGAATTCTTTGTAAAAGCTAAAAATGGCTATAGATATGTTATTTTTTCCTCTCACATATATTCATCAAGGGCATATTATTTGCCGGGTACTATGTTGTGTGATAGTATACGATAGCGACTTAGGCAGACAAAGTAAATACCATCCAAGATTTTACATTCTGAGCTTTTAAGTCATAGATTGTGGCAAGTGCCCTGTAACCCTGAGCAAATCACGCTTTCTCTTTGGGCCTCAGTTTTACCACCTGTAGAATGGATGGGCCGGATCTATCCAGGTGCAGAAATTCCCTACTTTTCCTCAACCTGTGAGAAAAATGGGCACAAGTGTCAAATACAGTGCAGACTTCCAAATCCCAGGCAGGCTCCTCGGGGGATACCGGGGGTGGGCTCTTCCTGGCTGCTGGCAATAATGGAAAGGATGGGTCCCGGAGGATGGTGGGTCTGGGCTGGGCATGTGGACAGGGATGAGCTACTTTCCCCCACTTCCTCTTCTTCTGCAAGTTCATGATAACCTCATCCCCATGCGGCTCCTGGCCTAACTGGCAGGAGTCCATGGCATCTGCTGGTTCCTTCCCGCAATGGATTCCAGCCTGGTGGTCCAGAGCTGGCTGCCCGGCCACAGCTGAGAAAGGCCCCCCGGGGTGTATGTGTTCTTCCTAAAGAACAAAGATGTAGGCAGAGCCTGAAACAGGCATGGAAAAACACTGCTCTTTGTTTGCTCCCCAGAGGGGTGGCTGAGCGATCTGCCACAGGGACCCAGAGTGTCTGTGTTGAGAATACTGTTATTATAAGTATTATAAGTTTGGCTAAAGGAGGGAGCCAGGAGCTAGAGGAGGGGTGTGGTGGAACACACTACCCTTCTCACCCCTGTATGCACCCAACAGAACCCCAGCCAGACTTAATAGCAAACACGCTTCTCTCTCCCAGGTCCCCACACCACCACCAACTCTGATTATGTCTCTTTCCTTTCTCTAGAGTCTTCTGTGGCTCCCTAGTACCCTTAGGATAAAGTTGAAGTGACCTAGCAAGGCATTCAAGGCCTTCCAGGTTCCAGCCCCGAAAGAGTGCTGGTGCCTTTTGAGTCCATTCTGCTTATTGGCAATCCTAGAACTTGTCCTTCATGTTCATTCCTCTGGGCCTTCGTCGCCGCTTCTATCACCGAGAATGCCTAGGTTGACTAGGAAACTCAATTCTAACTGATTGAAGGCAAAAAGGAAAGGGCTGGGGCACTGATTGGCTCACGTAACTGAAACTAAACACACAACTAAAATGTCCAGGCATGGCTGAAGCCACAGGCTCAAAGTATGTTCTGAGTTTTCCATTTTTTAATCCGTCTTCCATCTTTTGCTCCTTTGTGTTGCCTTTACTCTCAGTGAGGGAAGGATGGCTCTCAGCAGCCCCAGGCTGGCGTCCAACCCACATAGCTCCAGCGGGCACCAGTGGTTCTAGGAGAGCCCCACGGTTGCCCTGCGCTGGCCGGGGTTGTGCCCTGTGACGGGCCTGAGGCAGTCAGGTGCTCAGGAGTGAAAGCTCTTACTGTGCAGGTCTGGGCCACATGCCACCATCTAGGCTGTTCCCCAGGGCTCCTGCTGGAGCAAAGCCGAGGAGCTGCTGAGAGACAGGTCGAGTAGAGAGGGCCGTGAGGAGCAGCAGGTGTCCACACGATGCCCACAGGCCGCGTCTGGACTTAGCCGATGCCCACTTTAAGCCGATGCCGCTGGAATTCAAATCTTCTGGGGAAGAGTGGTGAGAAACTCCTTTGGACAGGACCTGTTCTCTGGGCTTTGCCAACTCACCTGAGAAACAGAAACGCTGTGCTCACAGCCTGGTCCAAGGGCTTCCGGCGGGTCTCACTGACAGCCTTTCCTTGGCTTCCATTTCTGAGCAAAGAGCCCTGGGGGCTCAAGTCGAGGGGTGAACTGTCATGAAAGTCCAGAGAATGTTTCCCTTCCTCGGTGCCCATTCTCGGGTCCTATTCGCTAGGCTCTGCGTTAAGCACTTCACCAGGGACATTATTCTGTTCGGTTTGCACATTGACTCTTCGAGATTCCCGTCACATGTAGGAAACGGATGCTGCGAGCAGGGAAAAGAGCAAGGATCGCACCCCCATCTGGTAGACTCGACACCATCTTCTCCTCGCTCCATCTCGAACCCAAGACCTCTGAGACCTCAGATGGGCCCTGGGTTGCAAGCACAGAGACCCCCAGGCCATTTGCAGCCACGTAAATGAACAGAGAGGCCACCTGGGCCCTTTGGGAGCCTGGATGCTCGTCCCCTGGCCAGGCACTGTTACATATGTGGGAATATGTAGCTTGTTCTTCCAGATTTTAAGATAAGTTGAAAACTAAGATTTCAAAATGGAATCTCCCAATTTCATAAATGTTAGCAGCTAATTCAAGTTTCTGAAACATTACTTACACCAAACAAGATATATCTGTAGACTAGATTCAACTTCTGGGCAATTGTCTCTCCTTGCTACAGATAGCAGAAGCTAAGTCACAGGTGTACATTATATGTAATGCGTATATTTGCCCTTATCGCTGAGACCAAATTGGATACTTCCTCCTGCAGTGGTCTTGATAGTGTCTCTCTGAGAAGGTGACACTTGAGCAGAGACCTAAAAGGGAGCCAGAGTCAGGCTGTGGCTACCTGAGGCAGGAGTTTTCCAGGCAGATAGAATGGCGAATGCAAAGGTCCTGTGGCTGAACAGGACCTACGTGTTTGAGGAGCAGCGATAGTGCTAGCGGGCTGGAGTACAGTAAGAGAAGGTGAGAGGGAAAGGAGATGAGGCTAGTTCTATATAGGGCCCATTAAGACCCTGGTTTTTCTTCAGAATGAACAACGGGGGCATCATCGGTGAATGAATGAATGAACTCCGAACTGCCTTCACTGGCATATTCATGTGTGATGTGAGTGTGTGGGCATGGTCACCTTATTCTAGGTTCCAGTCTGCAGAATTATTCTGGACGCCGATCTGGGGTGACACTCTTGGGTGGCTGTCAGTCCCGGATGCTGTGATGCGACGGTGTTTGACTTGAGCCATGAGATGGGGCGGGGTTTTGTGAGAGTGGAGGAGAGGACACACCGAGGGGATCAACGGCAGAAAGAAATAATGTTTGCCAAATCTGCGTTGTGTCAAGGGTGATCGTCCCAACAAGCCGGAGACCTCAGATCTCTGGCCTGGATGATGGCCCATGAGACTTCCCTCTGCCCGAGTCCTCACAACCTCTCTCAGCTCCTTTGTACCCACCGGCGACCCAAGTGGCAGCCCCACTCCTGTCCATGGCCAGAATCAGCCTATGAGACTATTTTCTACCTTGGTTTGGGTGCTGGCATCCCAGCTGCTGGCAAGCAACTCGGGTGGGGTTGCCATGGCGACCCTCGGGCATGGATTCCCAGAGATGCTCCCTGCATCCTTGATTGCTGGGGAGAGGGTGACTCACCGTTAAATATATCACGGCCGTCCCAAATTGGCTGCTCAGCTCCAGCAGCCGGATATGCGGACAGGCAGCCTCTGGGGGTGTGTAGGCTTGGGAGGCTGAGAGGCGTGACCTTCGGTGTACCGTTGGGGCCTTTAGCTAGCTGGTCCCTGCACCTGTCTCTGCTTACGTCCCCTCCCTTTCCCAAGCCATCTGGGTTTCGACCCTAACACTGTCGTTTCTGTGATCTTGGACAGGAAGCTCCCATCCTCTAGGTGTGTAAGATGGGGGTGATCATGTACCGACTGTCCAGAACCGTAAATGGGCTGAGATTTTGCACTGCTTGCAGCTAACAAGTGAGCCTGCTGCCATCTCATCGTGCTGGCAGAAGACACAGCGTCCCAGCTCGGAGACACAGGACTTGCTGACTGACAGCCCAGCGGGCAGCACGAACTTCATGTTCACATCCAGGCTCTTTGCCCCCAGGTTGCATGAGAGCGATGCAAGGTGACCCAAGGGGCAACTACACTGGATTTGTGTTGCAGCTTAGGGTCCCGGCTCTTAGGAAAGCCCAGCTGGATATGGAGGCTCCAGCTGTCTGCCTGGCCTTTGCCCCTAAGGGAGGCACTATCTTTATAACCCTGGCTGGGAAGTGACTGTGCCCTCTGCCCTCAGCCCCAGTGGGAGATGCTATCTCTGCCTTCTCGGGGCTGTTCGCTAACCAGACATCCTGCAGCAGGCAGTCCAGGGCACAGCTCTCAAAGACGCACAGACTCTGGGGGACCCACGATGACCTGCCACCTGATACCCCTCCCCCAGGCTAGGGGAGGAGCTGGTGGGTTCTCAGACACGAAATGCTTTGCACAGGGCCTGGCACAGACTGCACTCTGTCAGAGTTCGAGATTGTCTCAGCTTTTATCTTTTTGACTAGGAGGAAGTCAGAGGCCTCCTGCTCTGGGACTTACCCATTAGGTAGCGAAGAAAACCACAGGTCTGAGCCTTCCCGACAGCCACGTACCCTCTTAGCCTGCTCTCCGCATGGTGTTTCACAGCCCAGCCTTGCCCCGATGCCCTTGACGTCCCTCAGTTCCTCTTTTTTTTTTTTTTAACATTTTATGAAGATATAATTCATATGCCACAAAATTCATTCATTCTAAGTGTATGATTGAATAATTTTTAGTAAATTTACAGAGTTATACAGCCATCACCACACCCCAGTTTCAGAATATTTCCCCAGGTAACCGCATGTCAGTGCACCTTCATCTCCCATCCTCTGTCCCCAGGCCCAGCCCCCACATCTGTGTTCTGTGTCTACAGCTTTGCCTCTTCTGGGCATTTTGTGTAAGTGAAGTCATACAATATGTGGCCTTTTATGTCTGACTGCTTTTAATTAGTGTAATGCTTTTGTTTGTTTGCGGTACTGGGAATTGAACCACTCCCAGGTCTGTGCATGCTAGGCAAGCACTCTAGGGCTGAAATGCATCTCCAGCCCCTCTTTTTTTTTTTTTAGACAGGTCTGGCTAAGTTGCCCAGGCTAGCCTTGAACTTGTGATTCTCCTGTGCCATCCTCTTTAATAGCTGGGATTACAGGCATGCACCACGGCACCAGACTTGCTTAGCGTGATGTTAGAGAGTCATCCATACCGTAGCATGCGTCAGACCTGCAGTGCGTTTCAGTGTGGAGCAGCACACACATCCCCCGGGAGGAGAACACCAGTTCTCATCCAGCCACCTTCTCTAGGTTCCTGGGGAGAGTTTCCAAGACAGACCTGGGAAAGCTCCACACACAGTCAGGTGTGAGGAGGGCGTTGACTGTTACTGCTCAGATTATGTGATTGTCACGAACGGCCCTTTGAGGAGTTCCTGCTAATTTAAAATAAGAGTGTGACAGTTTTGGAGACTTTTCAAATCACATCGCAAAGATTTGATAGGGCAGACTTCCTGCCTCTTCCCTGCCCGTCTTCGCAGCAAGGAGAAGCCCCAGGGAGGGTTTCTGGCGCTTTCCCATGGAGTGGCCTGTTTCCTTTAATATTCCAAACCATAGCCCCCCAGACCATTTCATGTTCCATGAAAAACATGGAAAATCCTAAATTAAGAGGAAACTTGTGTCCTCTGTCTTCAGCCCTTCACCCTGACCCTGGAGGACCCAAGGTGCCTTTGATGAATTTTGCAGAGACCAAACCTGTTCTCAGCACTGCTGGGAAAGGAGAGCTGGGGATGGTGAGCAGGGGGAGCTTTCTGACCTCATTTTCTAGCCCCTTCAATCAACCTTGGCTCTCTTTGTTATTATAAAAGTCCTGCATCTGCATTTGGGGGCCCTGCAGGGCCCAGGAAATTCCTTCTGAGTTAGAAGATATTCTGTTCATCTATTGCTGTGTAACACACTCCCACCCCCATCTGGTGATTCAAAGCGCAATCTATCATTTCCTCAGGAATCTGCAAGGAGGGCAGGCTGTGGAGCTAGCTCTTCCTCGCTCTGTACTTGACATCACCAAAGTGGCTCCGCTGGGCTCAGAGAGGCTAGAATGCGGCTGCTATCAGTCAGCCCCTCTCTGTGGTGACTTGAGCTTCCTCACAGCATGGTGTCTGGGTTCCAAAGTGCCATTAGAACAAGAAACAGGAAGCACCGGGTGACAGTTCCTCAAGGTCTGGGTCACCCTGTGTCATTTTTGCCATGTCCCAAAGAACGGGCAACTTCAGAGCCCAAAGCTAGGGAAAGAGACACAAGCCTCACCTTAGAGTACGTGGGAGTGATGTTGGAGCCACATGTGGCAGGCAAGTCCCTAGTGTGACAGGGAGTCCAAGGTCAGGAGAATAGCCCAGGGACTGTCCCAGAACAAGACATTCCCTAGCACTTCCTAGCAGGCGGATTGGTCTGGGCCAAGTTCCACTTCGCCTGGCAGGCTGAGCAGAGGCAGCTCCCCACCCTGTCCCCTGCCGTGGGCCAGTGTCCCCACCCTGCCTGCAGAGTACACGGAAACCCAACCATCCTGCCAGGCCTGCCAAGTGTCTTCTCAGACGAGGCAACCCAGCGAGTCTGCACTGGCTGCTCCTGGCCCAGGGCTCTTGCTTTAACGGAAGCCAGAGAAGGTCTCCAAACATGTCTTCCCTTTCTTCCTGGAAGCCACATCTGCTGATCTTGCCGGCACATTCAGTACTCTGAGTTCCCCATCAGCAGGCCCAGCAGGACGGTGGTCGGCCCTCTGCCCAGCGCTCTGCCCAGCCCACCTCAGGGAGAAGGGCCCTCTCCACTATGCCCAGCAGAGCCACACAGCTTCCCTGGGCGGCATCTCAGAAAACACTCCAGATTGGAGACCTTTATGCCTCATGATGTCCCAGCTTTGTGACCTTCGAGCGTCTTCCCACTCAGAATCCTAGCTTTCCCGTCTGCACAATGGGAATTACGAAGCCAGACCTGCTACATCTTCCTGTGGCCATGAGAATCACAGGAGGTGCAGGCTGGCAGGAGCTTTGGAGACAGCCAGGGAGATGCTTGTGAATGGGTTAAATACGCATGTGTTATGAATAGTACCATTTTGTCGTCTCCTCCATCATGTGGGCTGTGGGGAAATTCTGACCTTGATTCAGGTTAGGCCAGGGCCAGGGCAGCAGCTCTCATTGCGAGGCCCCGGCTGGAAAGCCTGGGCTCTGGCATGGGGCAGGACTGGGGCGAGTTCCCTGCTGGGCCCCATGAGGCGGCCTTTCCAAAAGAAGCAGCAAACCCCACAGCTGAGCCCCCGCCGGCAGCCAGACCAGCCCATGGGCTGGGAACGCTCCTTCACCCACAGTCAGCAGCGACAGGCCTGGCCCTGCCTCTGTGCCCTGCTGAACTTGTCACCATCCCCTGGGAGCGGCTAAATGTGGGACTTGTGGGCTGCCACCCTCCTGAGAACCCGGCCTTTCTGTCCTCATTCTCTGAGCGCCCCGCCCCCCACCGCCGCTCAGGACAAGGCCGCTGAGGCCCAGAGAAGCCTGGGAAACCTATTTCCTGACAGTCCTGGAATATCAATCAATGTAGAAACAACAACAACAAAATGAAGACATCCCTAAGGTTGCGGCACATGTAAAGTGCCAAATTGAACGAGCCTGTGCTTTCGACCCACTGCACGAGCAGAAGGCGACACGCGTGAGGCTCCGAGGAGAACGCAGATCAGTTCGGTTTCTGTGCATGTTTGTGTCTGCAGCCTGCGGCGGCAGCGACGGGAGTGACTCGGGAAGGGATGCTAGAGCAGCCCTGTGGGACGAACGCAGTCTTTTTTCATCGCTGTCATTCTGTCCCTGTTTGTGTACGTAACCCATTTAGAGATAAGGTCAAAATTCTAAAAATACCAGAATGTCAAGTTTTCGAATAGGTAATATATTTTCCTAGTATGAGAGTCCAAGTGTTCCAAAGGGCAGGCAGTGAAAAGTCCTGTCCACCCTCCCTCCCAGCCACCTGGCCCTCATTCCCAGGGGCAGAGCCTGTCACCAACTTCTTTGACCCCACTCGGGATAGTATGTCCACATGTAAGGAAATCCATAGACATGCATATTCTTTTTTCTTTGTTTCAAGAAAACGGGGGGTTGGGGATTTAGCTCAAGTGGTAGAGTGCTTGCCTAGCAAGCGTGAGACCCTGAGTTCAATTCTCAGCACCCCCCGACAAAAAAAGAAAAGGGAAGCTTGTCACACATACTACCCTCTCCTTGCCTTGTTTGCTGAGCGTACGCCTTAGGCCTGTCTGTCCCTATTCATACATATTCAGCCACATCCCTTCTTTTTTATAGCTTCATAGTATTCCATTGCACAGCTAGCCACTGTTGATTTAACTTCCACCCTGAGGCCATTTCTAAACCCTTTGACCTAATGAGTAATACCACAGTGAACAATCTTATTCCTATTACATGAAAATTCTTGTTTAAGATCCTTAGGGGTTCTGAGGTCTGGGCAGCACGGTGACCCCCACCCCCTACCCACTGCCAGTCCCTTCCTGGAAGCTGAGGCATGATTCCAGTTGGTTATCAGAACAGGGGGGAGGGCATTCCAGGCGCAGGCCCTGCTGTGCAAAGGTCCTGGGGTAGAATTGAGCTTGGTGTATTGAGAGAACAGCAAGAAGGCCATCGGTGGCTGCAGTGAAACATGAGGGGAAAGTAGTTGGAGATGAGGTTAAAGGGGCCTGTGGGGGACAGGTGGGCCACCGGAGGAAGGAGGGAGGGAACGGAGGAAGCCACATGTATGATAAGTGAAGAGAAATATTCTAAGAGCTATGCACAGCCCTCCCCTCGTTTCTGGTTGCCGGGAAGACTGACATTTCCCCAGGGCCACCACAGAGAGGTGGAGCCCTGCACCCTGTCACAGAGCTGGCACTCGCCCTCCTCACCCCCAGCAGTTTCAGTGAGCTTGGCTCTGACCTCTCCCAATCCCCGCCCGGTCAGGGCCAGTCACATCCTGGGAAGGACAGGCACGCACAGGGCTGGGTCCGGAATCCACTTGCACCCTGGCTGGCCTGGCCTCCTCGCTGTACTTTCCTGCCAAGGGCACCTGCTGCTCCCTACGCATCTCTACCTCCGCAGAGCCGGCCCTCCGCCAGCTCAGGGGTCACCTTCTCAGGCCACTGATAGCAAGCTGCCACAGTGCCTGCCCCGCCCACTGCCCACCCTGCTCCATCTCCTCACCCTCCGGGGCACATCAGGCCTAGTGGTCAACAACCCGAGTTCTGTGTGGGCAAAGCGGTGTGGCCACCGGGACAGCGCCTGGCACAGAGGCTCCCAAACCTCGGGGCGGCTTTTCACCCGGCCCCAGCTCTGTCTTTAATGAACTGGCCTTTCGTGCACTTATTTGGGTGTCACTGCTTTTCCCCAACTATGAGCACGGGGAGGGTGTTGGCATTTGGGTTCATATTTAATCAGACTGCGAAGGAAGCACTAGTGCTAGCTCCATAAGATGTGGGGAGACTGCACAGCCCTGGGAGACCCTTCGGACCAGGCCGCCTGGAGCGGGGAGTGCGAGCTGAGGAGGAAGCTAGAAAGAGAGGCAGTAATGGCAGGAGCCAGGTGCTTCCGGGCCTTCAGGCTCAATGACGAGTGTGTATTTATCCTGAAGGCACTGAGGAGCCCTAGAAGGCTCTGTCGCAGAGGAGTGGTGAGGTCACATCTCGTAGAAAGACCCCTGAGATTCTCTGGGAGGACAGGTCATAGGAGGCAGGAAGTGAGGGCAAAGCCAAACTGAACAGTACTGCCGGCCAGGCATGGTGGTGCACGCCTGGGACCCCAGCAGTACGGGAAGCTGAGACAGGAGGATGGAAAGTTGGAGCTCAGCGAGGGCAACTTAACAACTTAGTGAGACCCTGTCTCAGGATGGGCTCAGTCCCAGGACCACGAAAACAGAACCAGTATTGCCTTTCCGAAGTCATCTTCCTCTCTCTCTTCGCCCCGTTTGCCCTCCTCCTCTCCTTGCTGGTCTCGCCCTTCTTCCTTTCTTTCTCTGCCCTCCTCCTCCTCCTTTCTCCTCTCTGCCCCCTCTGCCTCCTTCCCTCCCACCCTGCTCTACAACCTCAGAATTCATCTTCCCGCTTGCTCCGGTGGGCCTGGCGCCCTTCCTCTGGCGCAGCTCATTATTTTAATTAAACTCCGGATCTGTTTGACTAACCTGACATCTTGCTTAGGGAGACCAGAGGAGGAGTAGCCTGGGCCAGGGAAGGGAGGATGGGAAGGCACCATCTGGCCGGGGAGGAGCCCAGGGACAGGCGGGCGCCTGCGCTCCACCCCCCGGAAGCGACTCCGCCCCTCCGCGGTGCCTCCTCCGGGTGCTGCAGTTGTGCGAAATTTTTATGAGGCCTGAATGAATCAACACGGTGCTTTTCAAACCGAGGGTCATAAAATGAATTTAATGGGTCACAAC
This sequence comes from Hystrix cristata, assembly GCA_004026905.1. Taxonomy (NCBI): domain Eukaryota; kingdom Metazoa; phylum Chordata; class Mammalia; order Rodentia; family Hystricidae; genus Hystrix; species Hystrix cristata. The sequence continues at coordinate 57,258 of PVJO010011295.1, forward strand.
CACCAGCGAACGAGTGTGCCTGTGCGTGCCCGGAGGTTTGGAAATGTGTTTCCCTGGTCCAGAAGGCTTGAAAGCGCTTAGAAACACGCAGGGCAGATTCTCAGACTGTGGCTGCTGATAATTTCCTGCCGTAGCAAGAAAAGGGTTCCTGTTTATTTTCTAGCAGTTTCATTGGTTTTCAGCCCGTTTTACACTTTGGGAGTTGGAGGCAGGCGGAGGGAAGAGGCTGCCCCAGGCCACGGGACAGTGCCGAGTAGCCCTGCCTGGTGACTGTCCCTGCTCCCCCACAGAGTCGTCGCCTGGCCGCCAAGGCTGTGGCAAGGGCTGCAAGCTGCGGGTGCGGCAGGGCCGGGTCGCAGGCTGCCCCTGTCTGTGGCCCTGGCAGCACAAACCCTCGCTGGGTGATCCTGCCCGCACCCTCTGATGATATGGAGGGAAGCCACAGAACTGTCCTCACAGACCCGAGGGACAGGTCTAGAGCTGTCCCTCTGAGACGGACGGAAATGAGGTGTCGGGAGCAGGGCCGTGAGAAGGTGTCTGCAGTCCACGGGGCTGCAGAGGGCTCTGTAAGGTTGTGACCAAGAGTGCCTGCCCAGCTGAGTGGCCGGAGGCCTGGGTCCCAGCCTCGGCTCCGCCATGGCAGGGCTGTGTGTGTGGCTGCGGCCAGCTCCTTCCCCTCTCCTGTCCTTAGCTGCCACATCTGTGCAATGGGTGTGGTGGCTCTGAGCACCTTGAGTGTCCACACCACTCAGCTTGAAGAGGCTCCCGTGAGTCTGTTTCTGGTCCTGAGATTCCTCTCACCTTCTCTGCTGGGAAGCCACATGTATTCATTCACTCAGCAAACATGTACTGAGCACCTACTGTGTGCCAGGGTACTGGAGCTGCTTAATGGATCAGGACAGACAGTCCCTGCCTCTTCCCATAGGAAACCTACATTCCAGCACAAAAGGCAGTGAACATGCCGAGAAAGAAATAACCGAGTGCTTCGAAAACCCTGAAAGAAAGTCAGAAGTGAGAGTGAGGTGGCAATTTTACCATGGTGTCCAGGAGGTCTCCTGGGGGTGACACTTGGGCTGAAACCTGAGGACGGGAAGGAAAGAGACCTGCAGAGGTCTAGGGGAGGAATCTCCTGGCAGCAAGAACTGCAAGTGCAAAGGCCCTGGGGCTGGCACCCGCAGGGGTGTGGAAGGCACAGCAAGGAGCCTCCAGCTTTTAGTCTAGGTGAAGTGGGCACCACCTGGGGTCTTTTGAGCAGGGAACAACAAGGGCCAGATATATTTTTAAAGATCCTTGAGTAGAGAGTGGGCTGTGGAGGTAGGGGGACACCCAGACACCAGGGAGACCACTGCAGTAGTCCTTGGGGGACATTTGGGTGTCCTGGGCCAGTCAGTGGTGGAGTGGGAAGAAGTGGTCCAATTCTGAGTCTGGTTTGAAGGTGGGGCCCACAGCATGCAGCTGCCACACAGCGTTTATATCATATCAGGAATGAGAAGTCGTCTAGAGATGATTTAGAGCATGTAGGAGGCTGTGCATGGGTTCTGTGAAATGCTATGTCATTTTATTTAAGGGACTTAAGCATCCATGCATTTTGGTGTCTGCAGGGTCCGGGATCCAAGCCTCAGTATCCCTGATACTGGGATAACGGTGTACCTCCAAGGTCTGTGTCGCTTCTGGCTCAGCAGAGACTCTGAGCCCCGCTCTGGCTGGACACCAGTCTCACGGCTGCCTCATGGAAGGCGCATGGTCCACAGAGCCTCAGTGTTTACGGCCACTGCTATGGAACCTTGTACAAGGTTTTAATCCCTCTGAGGTGCCATCTCCTCCCCTTAAAGTGGGGCTGTAATAACAGGCCCATTTCTTTAGCACCCCAGGAGTTCTCTGTGCAAAGCATCTACAGCAAACTGTGGGCCAGATCTAGCCCTGTCTGTGTTTGTACAGCCTGCCAGCTAAGAATGGTTTTTATATTTGCAAGTGGTTGGAAACATCAGAAGGAAACATTATTTCATGACATGCAAAAAGGGTATGAAATTCCAATTCCAGGTTCCATAAAGGCTTTTTGGAGCACAGCCAGGCCTGTTCAGTTCTGTTTGTCTGTGGCTGACTCTGTGTCTCTGGTTGTGACAGAGACCGTATGGCCCACGGAGTCTAAAATATTTACTGTCTGGCTCTTTACGAAAGTCATTTGCTGACCCCCCGGCCCAGTGGGCATCGGCTGATGCATAACATGCCTCGCCGTGTGACTGTCCTCCCCCAGCCCTGGGGAGGCAGCTGTGGGTGGAGCCGGACTGCATTTATTAAGCGCAGCTTTGGGGCTCCCCCCACCCCAGCTAGAAGGATTGTATTTGTCATCTCTGGCACAACACTCCAGGGTAGGTGTGACTCTCCCCATTTTATCTTTTCTTTTCTATCTTTTTTTAAAATTATTTTTTACCAAGAACATGTATTGGTACATTGTATACATGATGATCATATTCAACATGGTTATTTTGTACCTGTACATGATGTATCTTGTTTTCCCCCCTCTTCCCCACCCCTCCTTTCCATTCCCCCACCCTTCCCTATTTGCAGCAGGTTTATTTGCATTTTTTCTCTTTCTCCTTTCTTTTCTTTTTCCCTTCCTTCTTTTCCCCCTTCTCCCTATCTAGTTCTCCTCTCTTTTGAATACTTTTTTTTTTACATAGTATCTATTATACCTCTTTGTCCTTATTTACACTTATGGTTTCTCATATCAGAGAAACAACTTGATATGCACTGATAAATGTCTGATTTATTTCACTTAAGAGTATATTCTCAAGGTGCATCCATTTACCTACAAATGTCTCTAGTTTATCCTTTTTTATGGCAGAGTAGTATTCCATTATGTAGAAAAATCACATCTTTAGCCATTCATTAATTGTTGGGCATTTAGGTTGTTTCCAAGACTTAGCTATTACAAATTGTGTTGCTATGAACATGGTCGTGCATATATCACTGTGGTACGATGTTTTTAATTCTCCTGGGAAGATACCCAGCAGAGGAATAGCTGGGTCAAATGGAACCTCTAGTTGTAGTTTTTTGAGGAATCTCCACACTGATTTCCACAGTGGCTGGACCAATCTACATTCCCACCAACAGTGGAGGAGGGTACCTTTTTCCCCTGCAG
>PVJO010011296.1:0-60283 GCA_004026905.1 Hystrix cristata
GTTAAAAGAAAAAATTAATATATTTTATAAAATCACAATCAAACTTTATATATTGTGCAAAAGAAATACATTAAAAATGGAATGACTGGGTTAAGGGTATAGTGCAGAAGTAGAGTTTCTAGCATGTGCATTGCCTGGAGTTTAGTACCAAGTGTTCCAAAGAAAAAAAGAGAATTTAAAATAAAAATAAAAACACAACAATTGAGAAAGCTTAAATGAAGACATATCAAGCAAAGCACATGTGACAAAAAATACGTGAAATATGTGACAATAAATAAATAAATAAACAGCTAATATGAGGGCAGAAAAAATCATTTCAATAAATGTAGAAAAAGCATTAGAAAAAAATACTTATCCACGTTTTTAAAAAGTCAAAGTCACCCCTGACAAAAGGAAAAGAGAGGAAACTCAAATCTGATAAGTATAAAAAGTTTCAGCAAAGATACCATAAGAAATGTTGCACTACCAAATGCTTTCTCTGTGAGATTTAGAGCAAAACAAAAATGCTTGCCCTTACCACTTTGATTCAACATTATACTAAAAGGCCAAAAATTTGCAATAATTTAAGAAGAAATAAATGTTATAAGGATGGGAAGGAGGGAAAATAAAAATGTTCATTATTCACAGATAATAGATTTGCATATGTGAAAATGAAAGACTCCACATATAAATAATTAGATTTAATAAATAAATTTAGAAAACTCCCAAAACTTAAATTCAACATTCGAAGTTGATTGTATTACTAAATGTAAGACACAGAGACGAAAATAAGAGATATTATATTAGCAGCATAATTTATCAAATATTGTGGTACCTTCAATACTTACGTGTAATTGGTTCTGAAAGCCACAAAGAGTACCAAAAACAATGAATACCAAATTGTTTTGGCTGGAAAGAATGGCGAGTCAGGAGGTAAGCACGACCAACAAGCTCTGGCTTGCTCATTAGGTTTACAGAATTTTAAAGCCAAATGTGTAAAGCACCAAATTCGAGGTGTCTCAAAGCAATCCAGTACCAAAATATGACTTTATGGAGAAATACAACTAAAGAATCATCTTTAATCATTCAATATAAAGTATTACACAACAATACAAGAGAAATTAAAAATACAAATAACTTATGGTATGTATACTACGTTTTGAATTAGAATACTGAATACTGTGTACCCTAGTGAAGTCGCAGTTTAGAATGTGCAGCCTGTCACTAGTGGATTTTTCCTTGGAACCTAACTAATAATTGTTCATGGAAACTCTTTCGATTTCGCAGAAACTGCCAATATACTCCGCAAATGTTATTTTGGTTGGAGGTTTGCAAGTAGCCAATCAGTGAGCCTTACTCCATTCTCCTTGCTGCTGATAGGCCCACTGCCCTGTAACCCCGCTCTGGCAGATGCACTGGCATTTCCCAACATGACAGGTTGCTGTACGGAGCATGACTATCTCCAGTGCTCTTGGTTTTGTTCTTAAAGCCCTAAAATGTTGCCAAAACTAAAGTTAAGAAGAGCCAAAATAAGAGAAGAATAAAAGCTGAGTACACGTTATCCTATATTGACATATTTTGGAGATGTTGTAATTCAAATGATGTGGTGTTAGAAAAGAGATAGAAGAACTGACCAAAAGAACAGAATGGAGAGACCAGGAAAAGATAGACACACCAAAGTCAGTTGATTTATGGCAAAGACGACAATTCAGCATGTTGGAAAGTGGTGGCCTTCTCCAGTAAAAGATTTAAAAGTTTAAAAGAAATGAACAAAATATGTCCAGAAGGTAGTTCGTGTGAATTTATTTGTATTTTTCATTTGAAAGTAGTCTTTTTAAATCAGATAACAAAATATAAAATGTAGGTAAATTTGACTATGACAGTTATTTTTTTTTTATTCCAAAGAGAAGAGTTGTTACTTTGCGGTGGAAAAACTTGACAGAGATCAGATGTCTACATGAAGTACCCAGACAAGGGGCACTAGGAGAAGAGACAAAGAGCGACTCGGGGCTCCCTTTCGGCCTATAGGCAAAACAATCTCTCAGTAGAAGAAAGGCAGAGACCGAAGTGCCTGAAATGTTCAATGATATTGTGAGTATTCTGGGCATAATAATTGCTAAGCATCAGGCTCTCATTCACTACGTTATAACTTTAAATATTGAATAATATTCAAGAGTCCCAGCTATGTTAATATAATCATTTGAAATATGAACATATTTGCTAAAAAATATTTTAGTAGATCAGCTGTCTGCCATTTATATTTTATTCAATAATTCATAGATTTTTCAATGTTTTAGTTTTTCTAGTCATTTATTTGTGACTTACTGAAAAATCATTTCCAGAATGCTACCTCCACTGAACTGACAGGGATTACAAGCTTTTTAAAAAGACAAAACTATGAAATAACTAATATATATTTAAACACATTTAAGACATAATATTTAAGACATTACTGCATAAATAAACTGACAACTTCTTATAATAACTTTTTTTCATAATGAGAAGTGAAACAACAAAAGTTATACATCAAAACCAGAAAAAAAGACTTCTTAAAAGGTAGTTCCACTGATAAGGTTAAAATTGTGGATATTGATATTATATATACAATATAAGAGAGATCAATCTGGTGAGAAGATTCTCAGTTACTTGTTAAATTTACTCCCAAATTTATTCCTCAATATAATATCCTAGTAGGTTGTTTTTTTATTTATATAAAATGTTAACATAGCAAATGCATTTTTTATGTTTTTTTTAAAGCTGTTGACACACTAATATTACAAATTCATAGGGTACGGTGTGTTATTTCAATGTGTTTATATAGTGTGAAATAACCAAGTCAAACATATTTGTTTAAATTGAGAACAAACCTTTTGTTTCCAGCTATTTGAAATTTTCAATTAATTGTTGTCAACCATAGATATTCTCCTATACAACAAAACATTAGCATCATTCCTACCATCTAACTGCATCCTATACCCATTAACCACCCTCTCTCAGTCTCTTCCTTACCCATACACGTTTGAGGCGCTGGTAACCTCTATTCTATTTTCCAACTTTCTGTGATCAACTTTTCAGTTCACATATAATAATTAAGAACATGCAGTATTTTCTTTTTTTTAAATTTATTTTTTAACCAAGAACATGTATTGGTACATTGTACATATGCTGATCACATTTAACATGTTTGTTTTGTACCTGTACATGGTGTCTCTTGGTTCTCCCCCCTCTTCCCCTCCCCTCCCTTCTGTTCCCTCCATCCCTATTTACAGCAGGTTTATTCACAATTCTCCATGATTTCCCTTTCCCCTTTCTTTCCATTTTTTCCCTTCCTGCTTTTCCCCCTTCCCTCTTTCTAGTACTCCTCTCCTTTGTATATTATCTCCCTTTTATATAATATCCGTTACACTACTTTGACCTTATTTAGTTATGGTTTCTCATATCAGAGAAACAATTCGATGTGTGCTCATGAGTGTCTGATTTATTTCACTTAATAGTATATTCTCAAGGAACATCCATTTACATACAAATGACTCTAGTTTATCCTTCTTTGTGGCAGTGTAGTACTCCATTGTGTAGAAAAACCACATCTTCTTTAGCCATTTATTGGTCGTTGGGCATTTGAGTTGTTTCCAAGACCTAGCTATTACAAACTGCACTTCTATAAACATGGTTGTGTAGAACATGCAGTATTTTCTTTCTGTGCCTTACTTATTTCAGTTAACATAAGTTATCCAGTTCCATTTACATTGCTGTAAATGACAGAATTTCATTTTTTATGGCTGAATACTATTCTTTTGTGTAAATATGGTACATTTTTTTCTCTTCTCATCTCTCAGTGGATCTGTCTGCTGATTCCATGTTTTGGCTATTGTGAATAGCCCTGCAGTAAACATGGGAGTGCTGATTTCTCTCTGACAGATGATTTCCCTTCCTTTGGATATATACCCAGCAGTGGGACTGCCAGATCATAATGTAGTTCTATTTGTCATTTTTTTGAGGAACCTCCACACTATTTTCTATATGATTTAACTTGTTTTCATGGTTGAGTTGAACAAAAGAAAGTAACATTCTCTTCTCCGATAACCATTTAAATGTTTAGGTTCTGCAGGTTTAGTCTTTCCTTTTATGATAACTCAAGTTTTTAAAAAATACATTTTTACCTGATACATAAAACCATTAAAATTTTATATATTATTTAATTATACATATTTGAATACAGGCAACTTTAGGAGGCTAGACTTATGTTCACATTTCAATATTATAAATTTTTACAAATATATCTAATGTAATTTACAGAAAGTGTCTTTGAGATAAGCAGTCTACTAATGTATCGTTTATTTCATACTCATTTATCGCAGAAATCTTAGTTTTCAGTATCTTTTGTTAATTTGCTCTGTGCGAATGGCCTCCCCGAATTCTATCTGCCTCATTACACTACTACAGCTGCTTACCTCTATTTGTTTCTATTTCTACTTATGCTCCCTGAGGGAATGAGCCACGCCCTATTAGTCTTTTTATTCTGGGAGGACTGGGGAATGTTAAACTAGTATATAAATAGAAGTTTTATATGTAGCAATTAGTAAAGTTGCACAAAAAATTCAAGGAACCAGATATCCCTTTAAAAATTTGTGTTTAGTCCTGCTAGTTCCTTTTTCTTGATCTTGGCTCCTCTCAGTAGGTGGCCCTGTCTCTCTGCTCATTATTGTTTGCTAAATACCATATTGTAAGAAGTAACTGCTAAAACATATAATCACTGACACTGAATGCAGATAAGTCACTAACCTTCTGATGAAGTCAAATCAACCTGGTACACAGATAAAGTTAACAAAATAATAGGTGGAATACTGAACTCCATGCTTAAAAAGTGAAATCTACTATCAGCTGTGAAGTTTTAAGGTGCTTTGGTTTAGGTTCAATAGAAAATGTAACTACTAGTTTGAAAAGATTAAAATGTGCAAAATCATTCACTCATTTTCAGTCTTAGAATTGACATGACTCCTTTCATTTTTGTTCACTTAATAAATTTGAATGTGTCATCGTGACTGGAAGTAAGGGAATCATTATTTCTAGGTAAGATACCTTAAAATTTTGTAAGGATATCATATCTCATATGGAAACTCTAGAGACTAGGTTGACCAGTTCACTCTTAGTTTTATAGTCTCCAATTTAATGGAAGAGCTAAGTTTAGTGTATTAAATCAAAGAGAATATCAGCACACAACTAGACAGAGGAGCATCCGTGGATATACTGCTGACACATCCATCACCGTAAACAAGACTGTCAAATAATTCTTTATTATAAAAAGGAGCATTTTCTATACTTTCAAAGTTAATATCTCCTCTGCAGGCATTTATTCTTTTGATTCTCTACACTACATTAGTATCCATTTTTTTTTGCCTTTTCCCAAAAAAGGCATGTTTTTAGGCTTTCTTTTATATATTTCCTGAATTGATCTCTGATGTTTTTCTTTTCTTTTTTATTAAGGGACACATTGTTCTACGTAAGAGTTGAGTTAGCATTCTGGGGATATGCAAGAGATTATAGTATATATCAACAGAATAGATAATCTAGAAGAAAAGGATACATGCTCCTAAATATATACAGATGGGCAAGATTGAATAATAAAGAAATAAAAGTCTGAAGAGACTTTTAATTAATGAAGTGATTGAATCAATAACAAAAAAAACTGTCAAATAGATAAAAGCCAGTGCCAGAAGCCCTTACTGGAAAATTCTAACAGACATGAAAATTAGAATTAACATGCATTCTTTGCAAGCACTTCCAAAAAATTGGTAAGGAAAAAGCACTTCCAACTAATTGTATAAAACTGTCATTATCCCCGCAATAAAACTGTATAAAGATATTACAAAAAAATACTACAAACCAATATCTTTGAGGAATATCAGTGCAGAAAGTCTCAATGAAATGCTGGCAAATCAAATTTGATAGTATATTAGAATGATTATACACTTTGACCAAATAGGATTTACTCATCCAAGTGCAGTCATGCTTTGATATCTTTCAGGAATTGATTCCTGGCCCTGCACAGTTGAAGTCCACAGTTGTTCAAGTCTCCTGTATTAAATGACACAGTATTTGCACAGAACCACACATCCTCCTATAAACTTTAAATCATCTTGGAATTAGCTGAATTAGTTATAATACCTAATGGAATGTAAATGCCTTGTAAATCAACATTATGCTTTATTGCTGAGGGTACAAGAAGAAAAAAGTTTGTACGTATTCACTACAGTCATAATCCTTAAAAATATTTGCAATCTATGGTTGGTTGAATCTATGAAATTAGAACCCCTGGATGCAGAGGCCTACCACTTTATGGTTCAACACAAGAAAATCAATCAAGGTAATAAAATACAATAAGAGAATGAAGGGAAAATAAAACACACATGATCATCTTGATATAATAAAAATGTAACTAAATTAAATGTCCTTTCATGATAAAAATACTCAACAAATAGGAATAGAGGAAATCTATCTCAATGTATTAAAGGACATATATGAAAAACCACAACTAACATCATACTCATGGGCAAAAGACAGGCTGTTCTGTATATCTAGGATCAAGGTAAAGCTGCCTGTTCTCAATACTTTTTTAAAAATATAGTCTTAAAATTCTTAGCCAGATCTATTAGGCAAAGGCGGGGGCATAAAAGGCATTCAAATTGGAAAGGAAAAGTAAAATAATTTCTCCTCATTGATGATATGATCTTATATGTAGAATACCCTAAAGATTGCACAAAAAATCAGTTAAAACTAAGACTAGATTTTGGCAAAGTTATAGGTTACAAGATCAGCACATAAATATAGACTGTGTTTTTATACACTGACAATTAGCAACATAAAAAGGAAAGTGACAAAACAATCCTACTGATAATAGAACTCCCCTAAAATACAAATAAGGAGGCAAAAAGACTTGTAGACTAAAAACTACAAACTATTACTGAAGGAAATTAAAGAAGTTATACATAAACTGAAAGACATCTCATGTTCGTATATTAAAAACGTTGTTAAAATGACTCTACTTTCTAAAGTAACCTACAGATTCAATGCAGTCCTTACCCAAATTACAGTGGCATTTTTTGAGACAGAAATAGAAAAAAGCCCTAAAATTTGAATGGAATGAGTGACCCTAATTAGCCCCCCCCCAAAAAAAACTTTTGAAAGAAGAACATAATTGGAACCTCACACTTTCTGCTTTCAAAGCACTCTGAAAGCTCTGGCAGTTAAACCACACAGTATGGAAATACAGACGTGAGAATATCAAGACCTCTCAATGAAGAAAGGAGAGTCTCTTCCGTAAGTGTTCATAGGAAAACTGGATATCCGTATACAAAAGAATTAACTAGGCTCTTATCTTATGCTATCTACTAAAATTACCTCAAAATAGATTAAAGATTTGAATCTGACCTGAAAATATAAAACTTTATAAGAAAATACACAGAAAAGATCTTTGATTTTGCTCTTTGTAATGCTGTTAAATATTTAACTTCAAAAACACAGGTTACAAAAGCAAAAAGTAATGTAAGGCACCAAATTAAAGCAAACAAACAAACAAAAGCAAAATAAAACAAAAAGATTAAAACTTCTGCACACCTAAGGAAGCAATCCACAACATAAAAAGGCAATGTAGGGAATGAGAAAATGTCATATATTTGCTGACAGATTAAAGTTCCGAGTATATAAAGAACCCTTACAACTCAACAACAACAAAACAAATAGCCCTATTAAAATGAGCAAAATATTCAAGTAGGTATATTTCCAAAGAACTTAATGCAAATGGCCAACAAGCATATGAAAAGACACTCATTATTACCAGTGGTTTGAGCTAATCAAATCAAAACCACAATCAAATTTAACTTCATACTCATCAAGATATTCACTACAAGTGAACAGAAAATAACAAGTATTGGTGAGGGTGTAGAATAACTAGACTAATTATTCACTGTTGGTAGGAATGTAAACTAATTTAAACACATGCAAAATATTGTGAAGTCTCTTCAAAAATTAAAAATACAATTATGGTATTCTAACAATTCCATTGCTGATATATATCCAAAAACGCTAAGAGTAGGGTCTTGATGAGATAATTGTACACTCGTGTTCACTGCAGCATTGTTTTTTTTTTTTTTTTTTTTTTTTTTTTACCGGGAATCAAACTCAGGGCCTCATGCTTGCGAGGCAAGCACACTAACCACTGAGCTAAATCTCCAGCCCCAACAGCATTGTTAACAATACAAAGCAGGGAAAGAAACATGATGTCTATCTACAGAAGAATGAATAAACAAACTGTGGTCAATACAGACAGCAGATCGTCACTTAAAAAGAGAAGGAAATTATGTCACATGTTATAAGCTGGATGACATGGAGGACATTATGCTAAGTAAAATAAGTCAATCATACAACAAATACTGTATGATTCCACATGTATGAGGTACCTAAAGTAATCGAACTCAGAAACATAAACAACTACCATTCTACTTTGACCCAGTTACTGGAAAAGATGGGCTGGTATTCAATGACTATAAAGTTTTAGTTTTGCAAGATGAAAACATTTTGAAGATTTTTTGTAATACTGAATATTAAAGGAAAAACATCCCTATTTCACTCATTTACCCAATAGACATTTGTTAAACTGAGTTAATACATTGCCTTTTACTCCAAAAAAAGCTCAATATTCTTTCACAATTTGTGCAGATATGCAATATTGAAAATAGCAGTACTCTGTAACATCATAGTAACATTGGGCAGAGGAAAAGCTCATATTAATTATACACAAATACAATAAAAGAACTATAATTTCACCAACAAAGACTTGTTAGGTACTTCAATATACACTTTATCTGTCAAAAATATAAAATCACAAAAACAAAGTTAAAAAACTGTTCATTCTCTGAATGCTGGAGGACATCAAGCAATATTTCCTATATAGTGGTATAGGAGTTTTCAAAAAATGAAATTGTAGCCATGTGAGCAGTCTTACTATATTTCATGCTTAATTGTAACCTAGAAAATAAAGATGAAACATTTTGTCTTAAATTTTGCACATGATTACATTATTAGGCTCAAAGGCTTCCTTCACAAATGATAAGAATAGATTACAAAGAGAAAAATTGTAATAAAATACATGCACACTCAGCTATACATACAAAAGAGGACAAAATAAGCAGTACCCCCTCCCTGTTCCCACTTCCGCACTTCTGTCACCATCTCACAGCTGCATCCCCTCAAGTGCCTTTCCTTGAGAAGCCCAGATGGTCATGAGCTCTGACCCTGGGCAGGGCCAGGGGCTGGACATGAATGCTTCCCCTTCAGGTCTGAGCAGGAGGGTGAGAGGCCATGTGGCAGAGTGAGGGCTCTTGTCCCATATGTAGTATCACTACTTTTATGTGGAGGTTATAATCAGTGACACATTTAAAGAAGGGCTAAAATTGTTTATACCTGAAATGTTTATATTTCCTTTTAGTACCATATAGAAGAATACATATGATTTTACACACAAATTAACCAATACATTTTTAGTGGTCACAGTATATGACAAACATATGAATAAAGAACAGAAACATCACTCTGCCTGGAGAGATGTACACACAACAGTGTATCCTTCTATACCCCCACTCCAGGAATTCAGATTCATTGAGTAGAATTGTGGGTAAACAGCTCATATTAGTAAAAAACTATATTGCCGCTCTTTGAAAAAGTTGCAAGTTAATGTACATATAATTTTTTCTTTTTTTTACCAGAGCAAAGAGAAAAGATGAAATAAAAATGTATGGTGCATTGTTTAAATAAAAGATAAGATCGTACTTCCAAATTTTATATTATTATTTAAATTGGTACTTGTTATTTCCACTCAGTTGTGCTCATTAATATTGACATTCGGTCTACTATAACCACTTAATTATGCATTATTAATTAACATCCTAATGAGATGATTCTTATGTTATTTTATATTTGCATCTATAGTGCTACTTGTGCATTATTTCAGAAGGTTTCACTGATACCTACTTCAGTCCAGAAGGTCCTTGGGAAAGACTTAAATTAGATAATCCCAGAGTTAGTACTGTTACTATCAGAGAAAATATGTGTGTTTTCAGATATGCATATTTAGAAATTTATACATTATTTTTCTGAACATAGATATGCACCAAAAAATAGGAAAAAACTTCAATAAATTTCTGTTAAAGAGTATCTGTGTGTCTCTAAACCTATTAAAATAACATCGTTGGAAATTTGTTTTTTTAAGTGGAGGCAAGTAGAGATGTAGCTCTGTCATAGAGTGCATGTGTAGCATGCACAAGGCTGTAGGTTCAAAGCTAAGTACCACAAAAAAGAGCACAGAATAATAGCCCAGAGTTCAACATGTTATTTATAAATAATTGTGAGAATGTAAGGAATTGTTGTCATGCTTTAAGACATGTTAGAGCTTTCCACAAGTATTTTTAAAAACATTCAATTCGTGTTAAAATTTTTCTATAAAAATTGCCCATCCTATTGCCGAAACACCCAGCAGTGTACATAAAATTGATTTAATCCTCACAAACAATCTTGTGAAGTTATTACCATCGTTTACATTTATAGGAGAGAAAAGGGGGGAACAAGTGGCTAGTATACTTCACACCACGTTGCACACAATACTTACAATATCATGTCAACTTTAAAAATAATTGAATTTTCAAAAAGAAAAGAATATCTTTCTGAAGCAAAAAGTTAAAGCTACTTTGTGGCTACAGCAGTACTCAGGATCACAAAAATCTCTAAATATATATAAGGAGTATAGCAATTAAATATATCAAGATGAAATGATTGGAAGATAAAATAAGACAATTTTTTAATGACTTAGAACTAGTCCCCTCTCCACTTAAGTAAATGTAAATAAGGAATAATATAAATTGAAATGAAATAAACATAATGTTTACATCTATATTAATGTATTTAAACTATAATTTTTTTGTTGTTGGTGGTGGTGCTGGGGATCAAACTTGGGTCCTTGTGCTTGCAAGGCATTTAAACTATAATTTTAAAAGATGTTACTTAAAGGTCTCCACAGATTTTTTTCAAAACAAAGAATATATTGAAAATATTGTAAAATAAAAGGAAACAGAAAGAAAGAATTGTTAAAACGAATTACTTCATAAAGTCCCTTCTAACTAGCTCAGGAGAACTGTAGGGAAGCTGGGAAATCAGAGTGGATTTGAATGCTTCTGTGGTAATTACAGTTTAAAAGCTCAAAATGCTTCCAGTTGCACAATAACAGTTGCTGAGGAGAGGATTTGTGAGAGAGCAGAGCATAGATCATGATAGTCCATGATTATAGACTTGAACTACCGCATAAGAAATTTCAATAATTTTCAGCAATATAGGTAGAAGTTTAGCACACGTTGCATGATGCAAAGAAAAGTGCAGTGGAATAGCAGGACAAAAATTGGTGGGAACCTGCACAGGTTTATATAAAACAGTGTTTTAAATTGGTGGGCACTCAAACTAAATTGGGTGTAACTACTCATTGCATAACATACTTTCATTTCCAGCCTTGACTTGCTGTGGAAATTAAGAATGTAAACTTCACCCTATACAATATTGTTCCAGTTTACAAGGCACGAGTAGTCCTCCAGAAGGTGCAGATAAATGTCAACTGCATTTACCAGTCTTTGTTTGGTGATGCAAATGTGGTGCTGGTAAAATGTTAATAAGTAGCTCTCCTAGGAGTGGAGGCTGGGGAGGGGGCTGATTTGTAGACTTTTTCATATTCCATGGCTGTAAATATTCCTATAATGGCTAATTGGAAGCTACCAACATGACATCATTGAATGCAAAGAAAGAAGAAGTGCGCACAATCAGTTATATAAGGTGCAGCCGGATCCTACACATCACTGTAAGAGCAGAAAACCCAAAATTTCTTTTTTCTCTTTTGGAAACCTTATCGAAGCATATTTGTCATATAATAAGTGCACACACATAATGTGAAATCTGACACATTTTGACATGTTGGTATTATCGTGAAACTAGCACCCCCAAGTCATTATAGGAAGAGTTGCTTCTTTATCCGAAGGAAATCTGAAGAGCATTTGCAAAAAGTACTGATCTTCTTGGTCTCTATATTCCAGAATTTATAACATATTTCAGTCTACTATAGACTTTCAAATAATATCTACTACACATATAGATCTGTATAATTTAAAAAGAAATAAGTCTATCGTGTTAATGCACAGAACTTCTTATTTGGTTCTGAGATAACATAACCAAATAAGGTGCATCTTTACCTTATTTGGTAAAGATGAATACAAGGTGCATCTTTTAACTCACTTTCTTGCAAACAGTATGAAACCAAAATGCAACGCTTTAAACGTGTAGTTACAGTGCTCAAATTTAATGCTGCTCTCTTCTACTGTATAATCGACTCTGTAATCATACCCCAAATGCTTATGGAAGATAAAAAGATTAACTCTAAGAACAGTTTCCAGTTCGAGTAAAGACACAGATAAATGAGTCTGAATGTAAAAAAAAGACCAGAGGATTCCCAGCTAACCATTATGAGAAGTCAGACTTTGATATAGTAGCCTAGAAAGCGTATCTGAAGGTAAATAGTGTTTTTCCATGTGTATAAAGTATATTTTTACTTCAATTTGATAAATCCTATGTACAGATATTTCGTGGCTTCTTAGATTTCCACCTTTTTGTTTGTTTGTTTGTTTGTTTTCTTTTTGAAATAGGGTCTCACCATGCTTGTAGCCCAGGCTGACCTCAAACTCACAGAGATCCTCTTGCCTCAGCTTCCCGAGTGCTGGGATTATAGGTGTGCTCCACCACACCAGGCCTTCTTAAACTCAACATGCCTGTGCATCCAAAATATCCTTGTTATTCAGACTATCCTCCTTTTCTTTGTACTGTACATTGGTTCATTGGTTCCATTTTCTTCTTTATTTTCTTGTTAGGTTCCTTGTTTTGGCTGGTCTCTGACGAGCCGGTCATTCTCAAGAATCTATCCTTGCAGTGAACCTTCACTGACTGATTTTTTATCTATTTTTATAGTTTCATTTCTATGTGAATAACCTCTAAATCTATGACTATGACTCAGAAATTGCCCAAGGTGCAGATCCATTTTTTGAATTTTTATTTATACACCAACTGCTCGATATTCTATATGTCATGCAAAGTCAGTTAGGACCTAAAATGATTGCACGTCTTCACACATAGATCTATTTGTACATCTTGTATTTTCTACCTCAGTTGTACATAATTAACTCTTTCTATTTGATAAGGTTGAGAATTTATCCTGTAGAGAGCTGCCAAGAGTATCTATCTAAAGTCTCCATAACATTCCCCTGTGCTAAAAGAATTTTGCTAACAATACCATTTTGATGTTCTGCAAAGTGGTAAAATACCTAATAACAATAGAATATGACTCAAAACTCTAGAAATAGTACTCAAAATATGTGAAGGGAAGGAAAAACCGGTTGTTACTTCACACTGATGCTGTGGGAGAAAAAAGCAGGTTGTAAACTAAAACCCCATCTCCTAGCTTTACCTTATTTCTGTGGCAATTCTGAAGTATTCTGAGAAGCCTAGTTGGGTACTCGTAACAGGGTTTGAAAAACACTTGACTGAAGAATAAAATTCCCTTCTTGGCATGCAAACCCCTCAATGGTATAATACTCCCCACTTCACCATTTACACCCCAGAAATATCAAGCAGATGGCAATTAGCCATTCCTATTTTTGATTATATTTCTCATTTGGGCATTTATTATTTAACTTTAAGATTTAAATGAGGTGACATTTTACTCATTCATTTAATTAGTCAAACACTCAGGTGTCAACACAATAAATAAAATATTTGTCCTCACGGAGTGCATGATCCTGTTAAAGGAGGAAAATAGTAAACAGAAACACAAAATCCAATAAAAGGAGAAGTGCTTGAATCACCTTCTGATATGTAAGCTGTGTAACAAACCTTCAAAATACATTAAGTGACCACATTTTACAGTGCCATGTACAATACTGGATGTTTTTATACACCTGATAATTGTAATTCTCAAAATTATGTTAAGAAATATGTAATGTTCTGTGAATTTTGTAGATGATGAAACAAAGGGTTAGGGAGACGAACAAATTTACTTATGTCCACACAACTGCAGAGTATCAGAATCCGAATACAAACTCAGAAATGTCCAATTTCAGATGCCATCCATTTTTATGATAGTATTGTTTTCCTACAGGTAAAAAAACCCACTAGATTCCTCTTTATCTCAAGTTAATTCATGGGCTTAATTTTTTTCACCTAAGATGCTAAATTCAACAAGCTTAGAAGAAGTTTTACAATATAGTTCTTTAGAAGTAAAAGAATTTAATCAGGTTGGTGAATCCACAAAATATGCTTTTAGAGCCCTACTAGAGTGAGCAATAGAAAGGAACAGTCTCCAGCAGCATCTGTTAGAATAAAATGGCTTGAGGAGGTAGAGAGAAAGTATAAATGGTTCACTGAACACCTGGTATTCAAGGCATTCATTGCTATATAAGCCCCAAATTAAATTTCCAACTACTCATTTTGAAAATCCTTATAGTTTTGCAAGAAGAGTCTCAAAGAAGACATAAAAACATAATCACTAGCATATAACTTAATAGAAATCTGTGGTTGCTACAAGAATATAGTGAGTTTGGTTTTTTTTTGTTTGTTTGTCTGTTTGTTTTTTTTTTTTTTTTTTTTTTTTGAGTTGGGGATCAAACTTGGGGCCTTGTGCTTGCCAGGCAAGCACTCAACTACTGAGCTAAACAGAATCCCCAGCCCCTTAAATGCTCTTCTTGAACTTGGCAACAAAAATTTCCAAAAGAATACAAAACCAACAAAGTTCAAATTTATATTTGACTCCAATTCATTTCTTTTAATTACTGCTAAAATAATGAAACCATACGGAAATTTGGTAAGATTCAGACAGGTATCCTTTGCCATGAGTAGAGAAATACACCCTTGCAATCACTTCTTGTTTCATTAAAACTTAAATTTAAAAACTGCTGCATTATTGGAAAACAGAGGAAAAATTATTTAAGATCTTTGTGTCTCATTTTCATACAAAATACTTTCAAGAACCTATATAATTGGGTTACTTTGAAAACACTACAGCATGTCTAAATACTTACAGTACTTGGTTTCAGAGAATACTGTTTTAGCAGTCTGATTTGATTTTGTAATGTACAAAAGCAAATTGTAATAAATCATATTTGAAAAAGTTATCTTAGTATCTACATATTGCACAAAATGTATTTTAGAACTTATTTATATGGATAATTAACCAAAATATACATGTCATTGTATATTTTTTCTATTTGAGGCTAAACACTGACTCATCATTTTAATAGCTGCCAAATATTCTGTTGAATGGATATTCTATTGTTTACTTAATCTCAATTTCTATATTATTATTTATTTGCCTTATTATAAGAAGCTTCAAGTATTTTGTATATTGAAAACTCTTCTTTATGATTATAAAATAAACTTATAGAAGACTATATTAGTAAACTTGGTGGTTTTTCTTGTTTTGTTTTGTTTTGTTTTGTCTTGTTTTGAGACAGGTTCTCACTATGTCACTATGTCCTTCAGGGCTGGCCTCAAACTCATTTTGCAGCCCAGGTTGGCCTCAAACTTGCAGTGATTCTCCTGCCTCAGCCTCCTGAGTCCTGGGATTACGAAATTCTCCAAGATAAAAATTTTTCTTACTTTATAGAAAAAAGAAAGTGTTACTCAACGTGTTTAAACAAAACTATCCTAGCTTTCTTTAAAAAGGTATCTATAGCATTGTATGAATTTTCAATAAAGCAGGTCTGTGGGGCTTACATCACTTGCAGGACACACGAACTGAGTTCCATGGTAAGCCAATAACATCCAGATTTGTAACTTGGAGGAGAGTACTTGGCAGAGAATAATTGGGGTCTTCTAAAGATACCAGTTCATTAGGCTGAAGCTTGTAAGTGGACTTGAAGTGACGGAACTGAAGGAAATTATCCCAGGAATGTTTACCGCATGTGTGGCAAGGGAGGCAAATACCGAATCTTGGAGGGACAGTTACCCTCATCAAGAGAAGGAAAGGAAAATCAGGCAAGAAGGAAGAAGGCGGAGAGGGAAAGACGGTAGTGTTCCGTCTGGCAGGGGCTTCTGAGTGCTTCTCCTCCCTCTCTTCGGGTCCTTGTCTCGCCTCAGGGAAGAGTGCAGAAGTGGGGTTCTTATCAAGAAATGGGGGAGTCAAGGCTGGTATAGTGGGAAGTGAAAGTTTTTTTTACAGTGTGACAAATGCAGAGAAAGCAGAAGGTAAACTATCTTACAGCAGAGTAGTGATGCTACAAGACAGGGGCCGTGCCCTCGGGACGGCCGGTGACTATGAGATGCGGCTGTACTTACGGGGCGGACTGCTTTGTTGATTGGTGCGGGTTCAGTTTTTCTGGAAAAGGGACAAAGTCAGCATACAGTAAATGTGAGTAATATTTTCATAAGGGTATAGTTGGGTGCATTTTCTCGAGTACATGGTACACAGATAAGCCTGTGGTGATCTTCCAGGTTTCATTCTGTGCTTTTTCGATGTCCCTCTGCCCCTACGGCAGGAAATACCAGAGGAGGTTGTGTCCAAATCAAGGAAGGAGGCATTTTGGAGAACTTGACATTGATCATTCAGTAAAACGGTTGCCGTTGGCAATCTTGGGTGAGGAACACTTCCTTGATGTCTTGGGTTGAAAGGGAACTTGAGTGGGTTGATGAGCAGCTGTTTGACTTAATAGAAGTAACTCCTTTGGGAACAATATGCAAAATTGGAAATATTTTGCTATTCCTTGGCAAGCTGTATTAACAGAGCTCTTGCATAGTTGAATAGAAGGAATAGGCAGTTCGCCACGGAGAGTCTAAAAGGACTTTCTCAATATGCCCAGCTCTGGGCACTGAATAGTTGCATTTCATTTGGTACAAAATGTTTCTTCCCTTCAAGAGTAGCTTCACAGTCAGATATGGCCTGTCCATCATCTTACATTCCAAGTCTATAACAGCAACAGGAAGTTCACTCTTGTGTCTGTCCTTCCACATATTGTTAGCTATCAAATGTATTAAGTAATGACCTATCAAACAGATTAAACCAGTAAATATTAAAATATATGAGAATCAAAATAGTTATGATGATGGTATCTATGTTTTCTGATAGGCGTGTCTTTTCTGTTTTCTAACAGCCAGGAGAGGGAAAAAAAAAACAAAACAGAATTTTGTTTTTGAGTAGTTTGTTAACATACAATTCGTATATATCTGTTTTCAAAATATAAAACATAGTCTGGAGGGCATCAGGGAAAGTCATTCAGACATTACCGTCTGCACATTCCTACCCTGCATGACCTTTCAGCAGCTAGTTTTCACCCCCAGCCTCACTGCCACAGACGGCCTGCAGAGGAAACACGTATTCATGATTTCTTGACATCCACAGATAATCAACACTACTGTTTCAGTGTGGAGGAGATGATTCTTTGTTCTGGCTTTCTATTGTTTAGCAAAAAGAACTATTTATATCTCCTCTCATGTTTTATAGTCAAAAAGTGTTATCAAAACTAACAGAGTTACATGAATCTCACGGCATTCTCTTATTCATTATGCTCAATAATGAACTGTGTGAAATATAACTTCTACTTGTATAAAACAAACATAAATTGTGCAAATGCAAAGACACGTTTAGCATAATAATCTTTCTCAAACTATTTCCAAAACTGTTGACATTACTAAATCTCCTTCATAACTAAAATCTCAAAGATGATAACTAAAGTATAAACTGAATTTGGAGTTTGATTTCCTCTCTTGGATAATAAGGGTTTTTCTACTTTCTCAGTATAGAATTCATTCACTTGTTCATTAATTCAAAAAAAATTATGGAATAATTTTCTCCAACATTGCTTTTTGAAGATCTTGAGCACTTAAGCAGAAAACTGGGTGCCCCAAGATTCTTTTCCCTTTTTCACCCCCAAAATATACATTTTTTAAAATCCCAAATATTCAATTTCGCTACTATGTCTATTATATTGGATCTTCTCTTTCACTTACATCAATATTTTAACTTGTATCAAAGGACTGGTTTTTCTCCCCAAATCAAAGTCTGCTCTCTTTAGGAAGTCTGATAGTGCCAATAGCTCTGTACATACCAAACAGTATGAATTTTAGAGTATGTTAAAACAAGACTGTTATTTCTGTCTGGCACAGATGCAACTATAAATGACTTCTAACGGCAGACACAAGAACTATCACATTTGCTTTACTTGATATATAAAATAAAAATTTCAACCAACTCATTGTTTTCATGTTAATTATGCTGTGAAAATTATTTAAATAGTTCTCCTTGTAATAATTCTCCTAAAACCTATTTAAATTAATATCTTACTTTGGAAAACTAAATCACACAGAGAATACACAGGGTTTTGCCATCATTTCCTTGCTGGAAATACTAATATAGAAACTAACCTGATTTTACATTTCATAAATGATTTCAAAGATAGTAATAGCACAAATGGAGATCAAATGAGTTTACTTAGGGAGTAAACAAAGAAAACTGAATACCTAATATATGCCAGTGACTGGGCTGCTAGGCACTACCTTCTAATCCATGAGTCCTATGTTAAACAGATCATTTTACTATACATTGTAGATTATTTTTAGATTCTGTGTCCTTAAATATGACCCTATGAAATTAGGTTGGGGATTTAGCTCAATGGTAGAGTGTTTGCCTTGCAAGGAGAAGGCCCTAAATTCAATCCCCATCACCAAAAAACAAAACAAAACAAAACAAAACAAACAAACAAAAAAGGACCCTATGAAACTTTGGAAAATGAACTACACTAATGGTGTTGCAGAGAAGATGAAATATTTGAGACGTGTTTTATGTAGACTTTTAGGATGTACTCCATTCTTTAATGTGAACACATTTATAAATTTATTAATGAGTCACTTTTAGCAAAGCTTTGTAGCTGTTTGTAAAAATAAACAGGGTTTTATGCCACACAGTATTCTCAGTCACACACACATACATATACACATAACGACACATAAAATACATACACGCAGATGCTATTTTTAGAGAGACATAGAAACACACACATGTCTATAATCTCACATATATGTATATGTAGATATACACATCCTTAAGAATGTATATAGTTTTGGAATTAAGAATATATGTACACATGTATACTTCCAAGTATATCATGAAAATATATGGTTTTTAAATATATAGAGATAAAATATAGATATAGATATTCTTTTTTAAAGCCTATTGATATATTGACAGAAACAATTTCCACAGCAATTCCGGCTATTGTTTTTACCCATAATTTATGGATAAGAAACAATTTAGAGAATGAGTGTTTCGCTAACTCACAGTTGCTTTGTGGCATAGACAAGCATGTTCATGAAATGATTTGGCTCCACAATTTGTGGTCTTAACCACATTAAAACACTGCCGCATATGTGTAAAAAAATCGAGGTTTCTAAGCAATCCAACTATCTGGACATTTATTTAATATATTTGCTAGAATTTTAATGATTTCATATTTCCTTGCATTTACATTTTCCATTAGATAGAGTTAGGAAAAATTACAATCGTAAAAGATTTTAAATGACTGAAAGATGTAATGTCTACAAGAGTATTTCCTAAAAGAACCTGGAACTCAGAGAGCATTCAGTAAATATTAACTTCTGTTACTGTGACTGCTGACTCTGATATTCCTGTAACTTATATTAAAGTCCAACATAATACATCTTACTAAGTGCTTACGAAATTTTGAAATCTCTGTATCATTCACAAAGAGAATGCTTAACTCTGAGTTATATAGAGCAGTAGTATGAGAAAACTATCTTTTTCTGGCACTCCCTAAGAAGTCTTGGATCTAACACTCCAGCATTTTCAGTGTCACTACTTTGTCCTTGCGACATTGATTTTGTGTGGGCTACTGTGATAGCACCTAACTGCTCTTCCATCTTGTACTCTGTTCTCCACACAACAGCCAGAGCAATGCCAATCCTCTGCTCAAACGGTTGTGTCACCGGGCCCCCTGCCACCATTTGCTCACACCACTTTGGCCACATTGGGCACCTTTTTCCTTAAACATGTGAAGCGCTTCCTCCTTGGGGATTCCACATTCGCTTTGCCCGCTGACTCCAAATCTCTTAATGCATATAACAGTATAGCTTAGTTTCTCATCTACTTCCATGTTCTAGCTTGAAAATACCATCTTCTCTGAGATTACAAAATGGTATCCCAGTTTAAAATTGTGAACCATAACCCTCTTCTTCCTAATCTGTCATTTTCGATTTCTCTTACTCTGTTTTATACATCTTCTTTTCCCACAGCACTTATCATCTTATAACATATTACATAATATAATGATTTAATATGCTTATATACAATTACAGGTTTCTTTTCCTGGGAAAATAGTTTTAAGGGTGGGAATATATTTTGTTCACTGATATAGCCTCATGTGGCCAGAAAAGTCTGTGTTATTGTAAGATTCATTATATAGTTATTGAGAGTTGGTTTGAATCCCTGTGTTCTGATAAAGGTCTAGCCTTCCCAGTGTGCACCTGTTCTTCCAAGGTCTGGCTAACCTTGCAGGAACAGCTTTACTATCAACAACGAATTTACTTTGATATGCACTCTGGTGGCATCCCCGGCCCTAGCCAGTCCCAGGGTGAATGCGAGGTAAAGTCGTGCACGCCCATTTCCTGGAGGGCAGCATTCCTTTGTCAGAACATAGATAACTTCAGCTGCAGCACCCAGGTGCTCTCTCTCTCTCTTTCTCTCCTCTCTCACTCTCACTCTTGCTCTCTCCTTCACTCTCTCTTCTTCTCTCTCTTCTCATGCCTGCCAAGGTTGCTAATGATTTCTTTCGCTCATGTAGCTGATGTTTTTCACCCGCAAAGCTGATGATACTTTTTCCTGTGTGCCTCCATGACTGCTGTTTTCTTCTCGCGTCCCGCGTGGTGCTGCTTCTCTAGCAAAAGTTAAGATCTCTGCTTGAACCGCTCCTGTGCTGCAGTTTGCCAGTGATAGAAACGATGGATTGGTGGTATGATTTTCCTAGAGTTTTTTCCTTTTCTCTTACTTTCTTTATTGTTATTAAAAATCTTAATTTATCTTTGTGAGTGATAGGTTGTCTCCTTCCCCGCGAATCGAGCCCTAACACAATAAGTCCGTGCATGGTGACAGCAAGCATTTACCCACTTGCTGTTACAGTTATGTAACAGTCACTCAATGTAGGCTCATTTAATAAATGAATAGATGAACAACTCTATATACTGAATTCATCAATTGTATACTAAGCACCTACATAGGAGGCTATAAAACTTCCATATGACGATCATCACCAACATAAACTTTGTCAATGAATGATGGAATGAATAGTACATTACTTGCCTTATTCAAGATTACCCCAGGTCTCTCTCATGTGAGAGATCTTTATTTCCATAGCTGCAAAATCAAAAGAATAGAGTATTTGTATACTCTATATTTTTACTACAGCAAAGCCACTTGTGGTTCATTTAAACAAATAAATGATATCCATCATAAAAATCCATAAAACTTAACCCTAAAATTGTGCATGGTGAAGAAATGTGTGTCATTTAGAGACAGTCATTTGGAAACGTTATTATTCTTTTCCAAATTTCCATTGTTTGGTAATTCCCTGATCAAAAACTGAGAGGAACAATGCCACAGGCCTGTGGTCTCAGAACTGCAAGGCTGCACCAAAATGATTAGTTATGTCCAGAACTACAGGCTAGCTAGGTCAGAGCAAGATGACACCTCAAATAATATGAGAAAGGGAAATGAGTGATGATTACAAGCACCCCCAAATATTTCTCCTATAAATTGATAAATCCAGAGAAAAGTGGCAGAGATTGAGACCATATTTGAATACTAAAACCATTGCTAATGTCTTTATGGATAAGAACTATATTATTCTCTCATGAATTAAAGTATGCAGGAAGTTTCCAAAGATTTAACTCCATATATATGTAGAAAAAGATCCATATTATCTTCCTTTTGAATCAATAAAGAAAGTGCTAGTGGTTCAAAAAGAAATTTAGTCAACTATAATTTTCAGTAAGAAAATGGCAGAATAAAGATAAAGAAAGAAAGGAAGAATGATGGAAATGAAAAAGAGAAAGAAAACATAAAACAAATAGGGACATACAAATAGAGAACATGCCAATCTGGAATCTGGAGTGCCACCTACACGGAGAGTGAGTCCCCAACCAGAAGATTAGAGAATAGGAGGTAAGAGTGTTTGTTCCTACTGCTATATGATTATTTTCTTCTTGCCTGTCGTGGACTTATGTGTTTCTAGGCGTAAAGAATACACCTGAGGATTGTTTGCCAATACCAAGCAGAACAGGAGCAGAAGACAGGGCCGACTGTTTCCCAGGAGAAGCTCTGTTGCAGCTGGTTCTCCCAAAGGGAACTCAATTGTTCTCATAGCAGAAGGAGCTCGGGGTCTGGCTCTCATCCAGGATGGCTGCTGTTTGCTTCAGGAGAGCTCTAGTCCTCATCTCTGCTGCAAGCATCATTTCCTAGTTCCAGTACAGATTTCTTCAACCTTCCAGTGCAGACATGGATATACGCGGGATGTTGCAGCCGGCTCCCAGCTCTTGCTTGGATCTTTTGGGTCTCCAGTGCCTAGCTAGACATTCTGCACTCTTCCTGCATTTGGCTTATGTGTGTGAATGTTGTAATTTTTAAAAGTCCTGTATTAAATCTGCTCTCTTGCAAACCATTGACTCTAGAAAAGTAACTAATACATAGCCCCAGGTTAAAAAAAAAGGAACATTAAAAAATAAATAAAACAAAATAATAAATTCTCCCGTTTTGTGTCTATATCTAAGCAAATAATTGATAAAAAATTATTTTAAAAAAATTTCTTTTACTACTACATGCTTGCAGTACATATTGATTACATTCATTGTGGGGAGTCAGTGCATGTACATAACACATCTTAGTTCTTTTAATGTGCACTTCTCCTTCACTTTCTCCTCCACCCTCCATCTCTTTGTCCCCTTCTCATTGAGAAAAAAATCTGTCTTCCTGTTTCCTATTATCTACCTTTTATTTTGCTCTTTAATTTATTTATACTTTGGATTTTTCATGTAAGATAAACCATCCAATAGTTAAGCTTGTGTATCTCATTTTTTTCACTTAACATTATGGTCTCAAGTTGCATCCATTTTCCTACAAATGACTCAAGTTTATCTTTATAGCAGAGAACTCCATATATAAATGCCACATTTTCTTTATCCACTCATTTGTTGATAGCCCTGTAGGTTGTTTCCAAGATTTAGCTATTATGAATTGTGCTGCTATAAACATGAATGTGCATATATGATTGTATGCATGTATGGTGTCTTTGACACTTTGAGAAGATACCTAGAAGTGGAATACCAGGATTGCATGGAATTTCTATTTTTAGTTTTTTGAGGAATCTTCATAATGATTTCCATAATAACTAGTTGACATTCCCATCAGCAAAGTAGAAGGATTTTCCTAATTAACACTGACTTTAGTATATATTTCATTCTACATGAATTTCATACAATTCACAGAGATTCAAAATCTCTTAGAAAATCTGTATGTCATTTTCAAAAAACATACATTTACATGGGAGATCAAATAATTTTTAAATGAATGTAAAAATTTCTACAATATGTCCAAAGTAAGATAAATACAATCTTCATCAATTTCCATGATCAGAATATATCTACTAATAGGAAATTGAAACCATTTCAATAGCTTCTCTTTTTTCTCTCATGCTATCTTACTAGTCTCAGCTGTAACTGGGATCATGCATTTTGTAAGACAATAACTGTTTTTTGTTATCGTTGTTGCACAATATATTTCAAATCATAATACAATTTATAAATGGACTTAATGAGCATAAAATTGTTCCTGTCAACCAGAAATCCAAAATGTCATCATATCTATTCTTCTTTTCTCAGCGATTGTCTTCTGTGGTTGTCATCACAACAAAAACATTGAAAATGATGGCTTATTTTCTGCTATTTTGTGAGAGATAATTGAAAATTACCTTGATGGGATGAGTTAGTTTATTGTTTGATATTTTAAAGATGTTTAGTATGCCAATACACAAGCTCTGACACGGCATCACATAGAGTCAAATCAACATGCTTCTGCATCTGTCTGAAGTGCTGTGAACACCTGCCATCCTTGGCGTGCTAACTCTGGCGTATCAAACTTGTGAGGTCTGAAATAAAAATCTAATGCTATTATGAAGCATTGGGTTTTTATTTTACATGTGAAAAAATAGAATAATTGTATCTAATTTGGTAATTAACATTATGACTGAAGCAACACCAAACATTTTTAAGGCACTTTAATCAAATTGATCAAAACTTACACTGAAAATTGAAAGCTATAGCATATTTCCTGAGTTTCAATTATATGGCAATAGTATCTGTCCTCTGATCTCAGTTTTAGTATTTAAGCTTGCAATCTATAATCTAGAATTGTATGGCCCTTGTCAGTGCTTCTCTTTGGAATCCCAGTAATGTACCAGTACACACCTCTATTAGCGGCACACATTTTGTGGTGCTGATTGCAATTCTATATCGTTTTATCAGTTTTTCACAGCACACTGTAAAATCAATCAGGGTTTGGCTTACTTTTTGAGCTAGTATTTGTTGCCTACCAAAAGATTAACCCCTACAACTCCTTGACAGAAAAGCCCAAAATATAGTCTAAGAACTAAGCTCTAGGTCTAGCCCCAGATACCATGCAATCCAGCCAAAGGGGGTATCTCTTGGTGTAGTGCAAAACATGGACTATAACTAAACATTTTACTTCCTATTTTCATTGCTAGGTTTAGGCCTGTGTGTTAGACCCAATGGTAGCCAAGGAGGAGAGGAAACCTTCCGGCCTTCTGGAAAAATGCTTACGAAATTGTAAAGACTACACAAGAAAGAGCTGACTGCTCTCTTTCTTTGATGACTTTTGTATCTGTAAGTGATACATCTATAACTGCAACAACGATTTAGCAATCATAAAGGTAGTTTGCCAGACACACTAAAGAAAAGGAAAAAAAAGCCACTTCCTCCCTTCTTTTATAATTTAGCTGGTGAGTCATCTTCTTGTTATAAAAAAATAATTAACTTTCTTTATATTTAAGCATAATTTGTTGGATTTTTCTGATACTTGATGTCAAAGGACTAGGCCCTCAGATATGTTAAGTAAACAACACATTTTGGTTTTCACTGCAGAACGTGAGCATTAGGCAGGAAAATCTAGCAGAACCCTTATCTTATGTATCAGAGAGACACCTTATAGGATTTCTAAAATAGCTACTGAAATATGAATTTCCAATAATCGACATTCCGACAAGTGGAAGCATAATAATTGTGATGCATTGAATCCACAAACCACTTATCTTCTGTCTTATTAACAATGCATTTGAGGCTGTGAAAGAAGAAAAGCAGAATATTTGATTGCTGTTACTTTATGTTTGCAGTCCTGAACTTAAGGCACAGTTCAGTGTACAATGCAAACCTTAGTTATTTCTATTTTGACTCTCTATTAAAGGATAAAGCCTCAAAAGTAGTTCATAAAATTTTCTTTCTGACATTTAAATTTATTCACATACTCTCTCAGTTCTGACCAGCATGGTTCACTTTCAAACAGTTTTGTGAAGGACCGTGGAGACTATGAGATGAATTTCGCACTGAATTCTTCAAGAAGAAGATAATGCACAATGTTTATATCAGGCGTTTCCCATTTAAATCAAATGTCATCATCTCCTTATATTATTAGTAGGTAAGAATAAAAGGCTTATATATGTGACAGGTAGCCTTGAAATTTTGTTTGTAGCCTGTAGCTAAGTAGAAAATTAAAAATACACAGGTGCAAGAAACAACTTTGTGATTTGTATGCAAATCTCTCCTGCTTGAGTTTATTAATCAAATTATTATTTTCATCAGGCTACTCAGGAGTTTCCTCAGAAGTTTTCAAAATAAATGATCAAGAAGAGCTAGAAAAAAATAAGGAATAATGACTTGGTCAGAAATAAAATATATAGCTACAGTTTTTCCTGTCAAAAATATATTTTCCTCTGGCCAAATACATATATAAGAATCTGCCACTAGTTACAGTTCTTAATTTTACACAAAAAGTTAAAGTGCTAATTAATAATTAAAGCCCAGTGTTCCCGCGTTTTAAACCATTAATTTTATATGACTGGTCAGATATTCTAAATTATTACTATAGAAATCTCTTTTTTTGCTAATATGTTTAGCACAACATCATAATAAAATACTTCGACGTGAACATAATGGTCAGATAATGGGTAAAATGGTTATGAGGATTATTGTTATACTGAAAATCCAGAGAGTAATTGGTCCATTTCCATCTTCTTCATCTTCAACTGTTGTAACATGCCCTGAGAATGAAGAAATGCTCAGGAAGAATGATTTGTCTACTCACGTACACATTCTACTTCCTCTTTCAACACATATTTATTAAGCATAGCTTCTGCTTCAGGAATTATGCTATCCATTGACAATACAGGAAGAAGAGGTGCAATTTCGTCTTTAAGGACAAAATTATAACTGGTGGTGCAGTTTGTGACAGAGTTGAGACAGGAAGGAAGAAAAGCATGTACAAAGGACAATGAAGGTCTAATGCCACCCAGGTATCGGATGATGACTTGTTGAGCAGATAGTGGGAACTGTGGCATTTGCTAAGGGAAATATATAGTAAGACAAACAGGATTACAGAAAAAAAAAAAAACGGGATTACCCAATTTGAAGAATAACGAGTTAGTGATATAATCTGAACAAATCAGTCCCATACAAGGTATGATCAAAAACTACAAATACATAAAATCTTTAGAAATGTAAAACAGTAAAAGACACATGGCCATTCATTCCCTTCAAAATGTTCCCCTTTGCTTCAAACACACACACTTCATTATTCTTGCCACTTTCCGAAACAGTTCTGGAAGTCTTTCATGAGTTCTCTACTTACACTGTCTGGGCTGCTTGGATATTCTGAACCAATTAAGCGATCATGGTTATTTTGACTTGAGAGAGGAGCCAGAAGTCGCAAGTTGCCAGATATGAATAAGGTAGGCGAAGACACACTGACTTGTCTTTATGAGGGGGCTTTCTGCTGGATGGCACTGAGCAACAGCATTCATTGTATTATTATCGTGTCTCATAGAGTCACACATGGAAGAGGCCTTCTGGAATTGCTGCAGAAGCTGGCAAGAGTGATGGGGTAAGTGTGTTCCAAACAAGGAGAAGCATTCAGAGGGGAATTACCGGCTATTTAGCTTTCACTGTAATGATTTATTAAAATTTAAACATTTACTGCACCTGTTGATCACATCTCAGATGGGAAGACAAGTGTCTGCTGATCACGAAGTCAGGGAAGGTACAGGGTTTGGAAAGGAGGTTGTTATCTTTACAGAAAGAGCTCAGCAAATACCTGTTGAGTGAATGTAGTACGAACTTGGAAAAAAGAATGATTGAGAAAAAGTTTCGAGTCTTTCCAGTTCGTAATCTACATGCTTTTCATTTGAGAAAATTTGGGAGAAATTTTTAACTAGTCTTCCCTGTTTTGTGTTTTAACTGTGATGCAGATGCAGGTGAGGCTTATCAGAGGTTAAAGTACAGCTAGTTTGAGACTCGGAGCTCCGGCAGGACAGTGATCTCTGGGAGCCAGGGAGTCGCCAGCAATGAGTGTACCTGAATCATGTCTGTACTTGTCTTTGATACATTTACCTTACTCTAAATTCGAGATCTGAGTTACTTTCCACCTTTGGAATAACAGGAAAACAATGTTATGTGCAACACAGCACTAAAGTTAAGTATCCTGGATTCCTGTAGTCCAAACCTTAGAGAAAACCTTAGAGAAAATTCTCCATCTTACTTAGGCTCTCAATTCTTCATGTTTAATGGACAATTTGGTCCAAATAATATCTAAATTATAAAACATTTATTTCTATATCCTCTGAGGGAACAATAATATTGTCTCTTGCTTAAAATCTCAGTCTTACGGAAATACCTACCTTTGACATTTCCTCTAGTTCCAACTTTGCCGGAACAGATAAAAATGCTCTGGAATTTGGAGGGGGGTTGGCCAATAAGTTCTGCACCAACCTGGTTATGCAAATGACTGATATTCCAGTATCTCATCTCCTCTACATCCATCAAGTTGTAGCCTGTTTACGTTTTATAGGGTTGTTTTTCTTGAAATTGTAAAAATGTTGTAATGCACTTGGAGAAATTACATGAAAAGAATACTATATAAGAGTATGTAAACTTCAAGACTTTCTTCCAAAGTAGATTGAAAGAACTTCATTGCCAAGATTCCATTACACGTCGCATTGCATTTGGAAGAACCTCTAATTCAGAGTCCAAGACCATGGGAAAGACACTGTCTTTATTTTGAAATAGGTGTGATGGTTCTACATTGGTACCGTTTCTAGAAGTGTACATGCTTTGTAAGTGAAAATCCTTATTTACATTAACACGTAACAGGCCACTGCAAATGTAAAAACAAAACATAACTGAATGAATGCTGTTTTCAACAGGCCGTTGTCTGGTTTTGAAATATCATGCTAAGATTGAAGGATTTTATTTGAGTTTTCTTTTAATAAAATTGCTCCTTTTTGGTATATTTTTCCCAGAGACATACCATCATACGTAATATTATATGTAACTTGTGGAGTTTTCAAAAGAATATGCCAAAGAGTAAAACTAAATTCATGAGCTATTTTGAACAGATTGTTATAAAACTGTTTCTGCAAATCCTCCCTGCAAGTGCTGAGATCATTTGCAGATAATCAGTTAAGAGTGTCTGGGGATACTGTTATAACCAAATGTCAGTTTAAATTCAATGTGTCTGATAATATCAGACACCTTCATTAATTTTGCTATTTTCCTAAATTCCTAAAAAAAATGATACTGTGTATGTGCATTTAGTTTAATTCTGGCTTCCCTTTGTCTCTGGGGTTGGCTTCTGAAACAGACATATTTAGCAAAACCACAATAATCTTTCTCCCAGTGCTTAGAGTACTGAATAATTGCTTCTTGTACTATAAGGCATAAGTGTTTTCTTTATACTTTCCTTTTTATTTCCTCAATAATAATAACATTTTTAGCTCTTCCTGATTGAAATTTATCAGAACACTGACAAATTCAAATAAAGATATTTTGAGATAATTTTGTGAGGTATCCGTAGGAAATCATTTCCTGACAATTAAAATGTAACCAGGAGCTCATTATGGCTATTATAAAAGACAACAACCACTTCAACAGAAGAAAAGCAAGTAATCACCATTCTATTGAAAAGGGGAGATAAATAACTGATAGACACCTAGAGCACTTGATTAGAATTTTGTAAGTTTTTGATATAGTCATCAAAAACAAGAGCTTTTGTCTTTCATGAATCCTTAGAAACAAAGAATAATGAGCAACATTGATTTTTCTTATAGTAATTGCATGACTAGGAAGGTTGACACTGTAACTCTGTCAGTTACTAAATTCGAGGTCAGAGTTTACTGGGGAGTTATAGTATCATCTGAAATCCTGAAAAGTTAGACGATTATCATTTAATAAACTAAAAATCCAGATGCTATTAAAGTGAAAAAATCAGATATTTCCATAAACAATGATTGTTTGCAGAAAAATGTATACATATTTTTCCTTTCTTAAAAGCTAAAAACTAAACAGCAGCCACTTGGGACAAAGATCTCACCTCCATCTCACTGGGCCACTGGGTTAGGGCCTAACAAATGGATCTAAATCTTAGAATGTTTCTCAGCTGCAAAGCCTAATTCTCATTTGAAAGAAAGTTGCCCTTTATTCAAATCCCTCATAACTTCTTTAGATTGCTTCTCTGAAGTTTTTATTGAGAGAAAAATGCCTTTATTAATAACTGAAGTGATTTTAACTTTCCTTTTCTCTATTAAAAATAGTCATAGCCTAACTCGTCAGTCTTACAGAACAAAATTTTGTTTAAGAGAGTAAAGAGAAATGTCCTAGAGCTATTTCACAAATATCCAAAGACAACCACCTGTAGTACTCAAGAACTTTTATGAGAAATAAAGGATATAATAGTCACGCAGATTAGATGGCTCTTCCTTCTCTAAAGTTGCATTTGCCTCTAAGTCAATGAAATAGATATCCGAAAGCTACAGAACATGTGGTATACCATGGTTTTAAACGACCAGGACTTATTTAGAGATGGCTTGCTTTCCTGATGATACAGAAAGAGTTTTTGAAAAAATATTTAGGATCCCTTTGTTTGGCAATCTCTCTATGTGGGCCAGGATTCTCCACCAATTTGGGATTTTTACAACACTGAAGTGTACTGGAAAGGTAGGAAGCTTTGGAGAAGATTTAGAATTATAGTCAAGTCCAGACTCTGACAGTAGAGAGCTGGCAGGCCAGTGGTAAGCAGCTTTAACTTCTCCAAGCCTTAGTCTCTTAGCAAACTACATGAGAGTTAACAGTGTGCACTTAGGAGAGAACATGATGGCTTTTGTCTCCTCTTAAACGCCTCTAAATTTAATGGATTTCTTTCCAGAGTATTGGTCTCTGATCTCTCTTTTCTTAGAGCATTTGCTTCAGAAACTTAATTGTAAATTTCCTCTGCTCCTTCACCTGTAGATTTTTATACTTCTCTTCCTAGGAACTACCCTTTTGAAATGTAATAATCAAGAAAGACAGTTATGCTGCTGTTTCTCTGTTTCTCAGAAGATGAGAATCTAACTTCTATAGGAACTAATTAGTAAACCAAAATGGCCTAGACACACTAACTGATCTGTCACTCTCACAACCTCCAGCCCAGCTTGGCCAAAATCTCACCCGATTTAAGTTTCAGCAGAGTTGAATTCAGTCCTCTTATTGAAATAGCCTTCACCCCTATTGCAACAGTACAGTATTGAATTAAGTCTTCGTTGCTTTTTTAACCTGTCCAAGACAAATTTTTTTTGACAAAGTTTATCATAATAAGCTTCAAATGTAACCTATGTGAATACTCAACACTGCATATAATGGTTTCTTAGGAAATGCTACTTTCTCGCCATCCTCTTCTCAAGCCACAGAATTCTTCTCAAAATAGAGATCAATTCCAAATGGCCTTTTCAAAGATCAGACATTGTGGTAGGATATGGCATTTTTGACAAAATAATGCTTTCTTTTTTGTTGTTGTTGTTTTGTTTTTATAGATAAACAGAGTCAAGGAACATAGCATCATGTTCTGTTTCCAGCATCCACTGAAGTGGTGTAACGGTCTGCACATTAATACCAATGAAATGATGGAGCTTTGAGTGCTGCATCCTGGCTGGAAGATTCATAAGATCTCCAGTCCAAATGTACTGTCACCAACAGAAATTCCAGGCGAGGAGTGCAAATGGCATGTCTCAAAAGCCAAATTGCAAACTTCCTCTTTAGAAACTGATAAAACCATGAAGCAAGCATATCTTAAAGTCATCACATCGGGAGTCATGGAGATGAGATGCTAAGCAAGTATCAAATGTAAAATCTTAAACTGCATTTTAGTCTCATTATTCTCTGGAGTTAAGCCAAAGAAACCTTCACAGTTGCTCCCTGAGTACAAAAATAAAATACAAGCCATTGTCATTTCCATATTTGGTTTCTTCCCTTTTTATTCTTTACTGGGATTACTTGAAGGGCATTTAAAGCCATTTTACACCCGTTTTAACTAGATTACATTTCATTGAACTTTGCTACATGATTGTTGAAAGAGAATAATGAAAGAAACAGTGTGAATTTTTTAATAAAAGAGCTTTTCCAAAGGCACCTATCCTGTTGTACAATAAGAAATTAATGACCTACCAGGATCTTCTCTGTTGGAATATTTAATTTTCTTTAGATTATGGCACTTCACAATTTTTTTTCTCTATGCACATCGTGCTACCTCAGGATATAGTTCACATTTACTAAATGGCAGTACTTCCAAGAATAATTACGGCCTGGGAATGTAACTCAGTGATAGAGTGCTTCCCTAGCACACCCAAGACCCTCGGTCTGATGTCCAATAATGTGAAAATAAATGAATAAATAGAAATAATTACCACAGGGCCAAAGAAGAACACTGTGAATATTTTTTTTTACAGTTGTAGCTATCTTTAGTATTTAATATAGCATTTGAATTCTTTTAATTATCATCATATTCTCATTAGCCTGTATCCCAAATCTCTAAAAAAGAATGACCCTTATTGTCTTAGCCAAAGAGAAAAAAAAAATAAAGGATAAAAATTTGATTTGTTCCTGAGTACTGAACTGGGAAAATTTTGGAAGTTTGCTAAAGCTAGTGTGGAAAATACAAGCTGATTATTAAAAATACAATTAATGGAAAATAAAATTCAGAAGGACTATAAAGAATATCATTATTCTGAACACTGAAAAGTTCTACTGACTTAGAATAAAATTCAAAATGATAAATAAACACTTGTTTAATGCAAGTGTGGAACATAACCAAGATACATACTTATTGTAATTAGTCTACCTAAAGAAAGTAGAATTTGAGTGACACCATGAAGAATGTAAGATTTCCAATAATGTCAGGATATTATATTTGATTTTTAGGTTATTCAGATTTAGAAAATTTGAATAAAAGCTGTTAATCAACTATTTTTATATAATTGGAATAATATATTCATAATCAGTTTAGAACTACTAATACTGAACTATGTTACTGATAACTAAATATTCTTGAAAGGCACACACAACTGAACGTTAGCTCTTTATAACAATTAAATATTGTTATAACAATATTACTGTTGTAACATTGTAATATTACTGTTATAACATTGTAATATTATTGTTGTAACAGTTTTACTTTCTTCTCATTGGAACAGATATTAACTAAAAAGTTATAGAAACTTTGAGGAGTAAAGAAGTCATTTTTTCCCTATTTATATTAACCTTTGGTATATCTCTGAAATTCTACAATAAATGAAACAGGGTTTTAATCACCACATACACTTTTTAAACTATGAATTTCTATGTTACTCCTGTCTCTTGACCATACGGTTAAATAACATGTAAATATGCTTCACTAGTACTGACTTTATTCTGTTTCAATTAGAATATAATAATATGAGATGCACCATTCTCTGTATAGCATCACTTACTGATTTATAATCCTGCTGGTATAGAAGAATCTTCTGGGTACTTTTAAACCTATTCATGGCTGAGCTCCCATAAAGATAATCTGATTTAATTGGTCTAGGAGGGGATCAGGGTGTTCAGATTCCCAGATGATTCTAATGTTTAGGCAGGATCGAGATCCACATTGTCATATACAGAAAAGGCAAAATAGGCTCATTAGATAAAAAATTTTCCTGAGAATAGCGGTGCTGTGGTGTTGTCTCTACAATAATATGCTAAGAATTTTTAAAACATATATACTCAGATTTGCTCATCTCTCCATCTGGAAAATAAAATCACGTTCCCTGTGATGCAATTGGCACCACACTTTTACAGAAACCTTTCAGTTTTGAAATACATCCCTATGCCAGGAAGTGAGGGGGAGGGGCCTTCAGTTAATAGAGTCAGCTTTTATGCTTACAGAAACTCTGCCTCCTTCCCTCCATCACTTCCCATTTCCAAGATTCAAGACCGGACAGGAACTCTACATCCTCTAGCACACAGACCCTTGGAACTACCCTTATCCTTGTTCACTACCTTCAAGTGTTTCGATTTCCCATATCCTTTTATAAGAAACTGATTGTCTAACGGCTTTAGAAAGAAGTCTAAGAACCTGTTTTCTCCAAAGGAAAACTTTTTCTAATAAATCTGTTTGAATTTTGACAAAGGGGAAAAAAATCGCAATTCTTTTCGCCCCCCTAATCTCAGCTGCATCATCAGTATCTAACTCATTACGAAAAGGCCCCTAAAACACCTTGAATTAGTACATACTGCCAAAGACAATTCCATCTCTGTGTGTTAAAGGATTAGGCTAGCCCAAGTAATTAGCAGTTATTTATAACAGCCTTAGGACACAAGAAATTCAGAAGACCTTCCTTCAATTCGTGGAGTAGGAAATTTATGAGGACTAACCTTTACCACTGTAAGCTAAGTAAATGTCACACTTTTTAACTGTTACTAAGGAAACTCTTATCCAGGGAACCACAGACATAAAAAGTCTTTTCAAATCTCACTCTGATCTCCCCAAACATTACAAGGCATGATACATTAAGCAAATCCAATAGAAAGAGCTGTGAGAATAGGAAACAGTAATCGATAAAACATTACACTTGATGGTTCATTCCATGAATTCAATCAACAAGCACATATTGAGATGACTACTGTATCCTTATCAAAGCACTCTTATCAAACACAGCAGAAAGAATGTGCTGCATTCTGTGCCCATGACAACACGATAGACATTTCAGAGGAAATAAAACACCAGGTTTCAGTTCACTAGGCTTAGAAAATAAGCTTGGTGTGAATGTGAATATAATTATGCTAAAACTATTTGAATTTTTGCAAGGTGAAGGAAACTCATATAAGTTTTTATTGTTTATTTCAGTAAATGGAAAGGTTTAAATATGGCTTAAGAAGAATGTCATTAGTATAATTTTGTTTGGAATTTGTATTTACCGCATTTATTTGTGTTGTTTCCTTTGGTTTTTTTTTTTGGAGACAGGTTCTCAGGAACTGATCATGTAGCCCAGACTGGCCAGGAATTTGAGATTCTTCTATCTCGGCCTTCTGAGTGCTGGGACAACAAATATGCGCCATCATGCCTGGTTTTTATTTTTATTTTTTTAACCGTCAAATGTGACATTGAGACTCTTGCCAGCAGGAAGGAAGTACTGATTCTTTTCTCATCTCTATCACTCCAGAGATTTGGATGGAATTTGGGATAAGGTGAGTCCGAGAAGCAGGCAGTTTAAGGAATACATGTAAACCTGACCAAAAGCTTCACTCTCATGAGAACATTTATATAGCAGCCCTGTCTCACAGAAATAGCTCTTATCAGCTAAATTTATCCCTGGACCTAACCTAAAATCAGCTTTCTCTTCACATTAGGTCAGTCAAAGAGCAGGGCATATTTATATTTTGAAAGAAAAACAAAACAAATGTTTTAATGTAAATCAAAGTGATAAAGGTATGACTAAATCTGCAGGCCTTAATTAAAGGGCAAAATCTTTATACTTACCCCATTGTTTTCAGGTCAACATTGAAGTACAAAATTTTAATTGCTAACTTATTTTTTAAAGCATTTTCATTGACTCATTCCATTATTTGACATATTTGTATATATTTTGGAATATGCACACATTACAAAAGGGCTGAGTGGCACTAGTTAGCATAAGCATTATCTCACATACTTGTATTTTATAGTGGCAGCTTATTTCTTAATTTTAATTATTTTAACTTCCATATTTTGTTGAGCACTTCCTGCGTATGTGACTGTACTTTACATTAGTAATTCACATTTTGTTGCTTATTTTCTCTGTGCCAAACTTCTGATTCAAACACAGAAGTATGTAGCAATCAATCTTTCATAAAGAATCTGTTTTTTATAGACTTATATTTCATATCAAGTGAGAAAACTTATATTTCTGTACATAAATTTCCACATTTATTTAGGTTGCATGGAGATCTTTTTACAAGTTACAGAGTGAAGGAGCTGGATTTGATGATTGTAAAACTCTGTCGACTCTATGGTAGACACTGCTTTTAATAATATTGCCAATTTGTAAAAGGAAACACATTTTTAAATATTTATATTCATTTAATTCTTTTTACCTTTTGCAAATTTTAACCTGTATTGCACCCATTTTACAATTGTGATTTTTTAATTTAGTAAAGGGTTCAGATAAATGGTAGAAATATATAAAAGATCTAGAAAACTATAATGTTATTTATAAAACTATAACATTATTTCAGGCCTGGTACCTTACGTCCAAGAGAAAGTACAGCACTTGAAAGTCAGCACAGCATGGCAGAGCTGTCAGCAAATAGGCTATTTGGAACAATCTTATCTGTATGGGGGTTAGTTGGTTGTGATGCTGTAACAATAGGTTCAGAATGGTTTGTTAGAATGGCCAAGCCCACATTTAAGAATTGTTAATAGCAGATAATCCTTACCTATCAACATTTCTGGATAAAATGGTAAAAGAAAAATTTCTCTAAACACTCAAAACAGAGGTCAAGTGACCAGGCAGGTGGCAAATACAACCATCAAAAGTCAGTTCATATATAAATGGATGTTCCTTGAGAACATACTCTTAAGTGAAATAAATCAGACACTCATGAGCACACATCGAATTGTTTCTCTGATATGAGAGACCATAATTGTAAATAAGGACAAAGAGGTGTAATAGATATTCTATAAAAGGAGGATGGTGTGCAGAGGAGAGGAGTACTAAAAGGAAAGAAGGGGAAAAGCAGAAAGGCAACAGGGGAGAGAGAGGAATGGGAAAATATGGAAAATGATGAATGAACCTGCTGTAAATAGGGAGGGAGGGTGCAGAGGGGAGGGGGGGAGGAGGGGGGAGAACCAAGATACATCACGTATAGGTACAGAATTAATGTAATGAATGTGACCATTGTATGTAGAATGTACCAATACATGTTCTTGGTTTAAAATTAAAAAAAAGAAAAAAAAATATGTACATCTAAAATGTGCCATTAAAATAAAATTAAAAAAAAAAGTCAGAGGATAAAAGTCTGTCTGAGGAAAGACACTGGGAATAACTGTACAAAAGGAAACTTGAAAAAAAAAAGGAAACTTGGCAAAAATCAAAATGATGTGGGTAAACAGAATGGTAGAGATGGAAAAGTTACATGCAGCTGAAACCTGGAGTCTGGGTGACCCGGAAGTGTATTCAATTTATTAAGAAGTTATATTAAGGGGCTATTTTAACATAATTTACTTTAATAACTGATAGTAAGTTTACTTGGGTAAACTGTTAAAATCAATCTTAATGCTGTATTTTAAATATTAAGCAAAATGCAGTCGTGATACCACTGTGACAATTTAAAAGGCAGATAAAATAAATCTAAGTATTCTATTTATACCATAAAGGGGGCTTGAATTAGTGGAAAATAATAGTACCAGATGATAATTGGAACTATTTTTTGGCAATATTCACTGGCTTGTGCTTATGCCATAAGTCTTTGTGATGATAGGACTTTAGTTCTCAGTTCTGAAAGGGATCTCACAGAAATACATGTTCAAATGTGTAAAGCAAAGCAATAGTTAATGTTTTGTCAGAATTCTTAAAATATCACTATGATCTTTTTAACCATTTTCTGTTTTAAATTAAAGCTTGATGATGTAACCTCTTAAACACACATTTAGACGAAGTACATGTACAGATGTCTAGTGGTATTAGACTTTAATTAGTATGACAAGTTGTACTCTAAATGAATTTACTCATGTGTGATTATTACATATTATCCTAACAATTAAAACTAAGCTATTTTTGTTAAAACAGTTTAATAAACTGTGTTTCTTGTAGTCACCATGGATTTCTATCATGTTCATTTTCCGACTTGCTAATTCAGAAAATAAGCCAAAAGTGAGACTTCTATAAGGTTCTAAAAAAGTTAGGCTTAGTTGATAAAAGTAATTACAAAAACATCCTTGGTAAACGAATTACTATGTAAATGAGATGAATAAAATATCTTTAGCATCAGTGTAGGCAAATATAAAACAATCTACCACATTAACAAGTAAGAAAAATAATTCAGCAAGGAGCATCACAAATTAATAACAATGATTTGCATTCAATTGTGGTGTTAGTAAAGTACTTTCACAATCATTAAATAATTAAGGCCTTTAAAACATGTTGGCAAGTCGTACCCTTCAAAGGAAAAATGTATCAAAAAACATAGGGGCCTGCATGGTGGTTGAAGATAGATAATTCTATCAATGTCATTAGTAGTGAAAGACCCAGCACCAAAAAAACAACAACAAAAAAAGCAATGAAAGAAATACAATGTGTGAAGTCATACAATTTGGGGAACAAATGCAGGTCCAAGAACTCGTGAAGGAATAGAAAATATAAAGGATGAAAAATGAGCAAATGAATTGAGCTGAATAATGTAACTCGTGTGTCAGCAGAAGAGCTTTCATTCCACATGAATAACATGATGTAATTTAAGACAAAACATAGAGTGAACAGTAATTAGCTTCCATGCCCTGTATAGTCTAGTTAGATCCAATTTAGAGGATACCATAAAAATTTGGGAGATGATTCTGACATATGCAAAGAATAACAAAGTAGAATAATTTGGTGATTTTCTGGATTCAATTACTCTAAAATTATTAAGTCTGAAGGCTGGAGATCTGTAGAATCCTAAAGTTACATATTCATATTACCTCATCTATTTTACATTTCAGCACTGATGCTTTTGTGTTAATTCACTGTCTTCTACATTAGTATTACACAAACGTATGTCATAATTTATAGCATCGGTGACCTACATTGCTGTAGTAAGGTCACTACAGACTATTCGAGGTAGATTAGTATATATCTTCAAATTAGGCTTATTATCTTCTGAGGAAAAATTCTTTGTGTACTAACCTAATTTATTGAAAAAATCTTTATTTAGAAATCTGATAAAAGACAATTTGGTATGTAATTCTGAAATGGTTAAATGAAACAAGTAGGTTGATGAGTATCCTCAGACAGAATTCAAATATTGTATACAGCTAAAGGCTATAATAAAACTAACCCTCACCATAGTAAAGTTGTCAGTTTCCTCCATGGCAGCCAGAAAGCACGGGGGAGGTGTGAAGAGACAGGAATAGGTTAAGACTAAATTTACCGTAATCTCCAAAATCATGCCTCCATGATCCACTTGCTCCAACTAAGCCGCACATTGATAAAATTAAACCGCACATGATCCAACAACTTCCCAAAGCCCATCCTCTGAACACATGAGCTTTGCGGGGGGCATTTTAGATTTAAACCATAACACTGTGTGACTGGTTTTGACTGATGAGTCACACACCATCAGCACAACATGTGCTATGAGATGGCAGCCTGAGGGACTCCTCCCCTAGCTAGTCTTCCAGACCAGGATGAACTTCGGATGAGTAAGAAATAACATGGAAACCTCTGCGATGCTTGTTACTGCAGTATGGAGGCCTAGGCTACGTCAACACTGAAATACTTTTTTTTCCTTATTATACATCTTCCAACAACTTTCTCAGGCAAGTTGTAGAAAATGATAACTTTTAGATCTACAGATCACCTTTACAAATGTCAGAAAACTCCCTGCCTCACTGTCCTGCTTTGGCCACTTAATGGGTTTGAAAATCTTGGGTACCCAGTTTCCAATGACATAGTGTTTTCGTTTGTAAAATGTAGATAATAATAGTGTCTAAGATATTGGGCTGTTATAAAAGAAAAATGATGGCATAAGGGGAAAATAGTGCATGCAAAGCACTTAGAGAAGTCTTAGAGAAGAACACATTGTTTTATTTTGCTTGTCCAAAATTGCCTTTGCTGGTTAGGATAATTTACAACAATATTATCAAATTGTGGAAAGTCATTTCTCTTGTCTAACAACAGAAGGACAGAGTTCCTTTGTTATATAGAATTCTAATACACTGAGTCTTTAGTGAATCAATTTCTATTTTAGTTCTAGAAGTCAATGTTAAATAGATGAAATTCACATAGGAAATATCACTGAATGGTAGTGACACATTCAGGGTCACAGACCAGAATACTACAGAATTACAGCTTCTTAGGAGAAGAACCCAAAATAATAA
Organism: Hystrix cristata; assembly: GCA_004026905.1. NCBI lineage: Eukaryota > Metazoa > Chordata > Mammalia > Rodentia > Hystricidae > Hystrix > Hystrix cristata. The sequence continues at coordinate 39,776 of PVJO010011296.1, forward strand.
TGTTTGAACTTAGATATAAATAAAACAAACTGAAAGGAGAAGTGGCTGATATATAAGAAAATGAGGCCTGCATTATTCAGCAGCTTATTCATTTCAGATGATAGCTAACTTGCCTAAAATCCCTTTCATATTCTGCAAAGATCAAATACATTAAGAATGTCAAAGTAACATTAGGTAACCCTTTTCAAACGTCAAAATAACCGCTCAAAATAAAGAAAAGATTTCCAATTTCAGGTCTGTGAAGAACACAATTAAATGGTGATGTTTTGCGATGGAGTCATGCAAGCACCAAATAACAGCCCATACTTACTAAGAGACTGATGTTGGCAAAATGCTGAAACTGAGGTCCTGGATTCCTACGTTTATAAACCAACATCATAACACCTACTTTATAAGTTTGTATTAGAGCGATACTAATAAAGTTTCAGAGAGAAGTTAATATATTGGTTTATTTCTGCTCACTCTTGAAGGTGTAAATTATAAGCAACATTTCCTTATTTTTTCCTGGCCTTCATATAATTATATACCTGCTGTGGATTTAACTACATTTTAATTTCTTTAACTGATGTACAAAAATATAACTTGTACATATTAATGGGGTACCATACAATGTTTGATATAGTCCATACTACTTAAATCAGATTAAACATATCTAGCTCCTTAAACATTTATCATCTCTTTGTGCAGACAAGTTTCAAAATTCTTTTAGCTTTTTGAAGTGTACAATACATAAATGTTAATATTATAGTCACAATACTCTGTGATAGTATACCAGTGCTTAACTGGTTTTTAAAGGAGTTATTTGGCAATCTTTTATGTTCCACTTTAGCTTTTCCCTAAAAGATTAGAATGATAAATCGAAGTGTTTCAAATGAAATGACATCCTACTAATTACTGCTTCACCAAGATATACCTAACGTTTTAAGCTTAACACTACTGTGTGCTCTTAACTGCAGCCTCATGTCTATCATTAATTCAGAATTGTGCAGGTTGAATGATTCTAAAACTCTGAAATATTTACTCTAAAATCTTAATTACATTTTCACCCCTACATATTGACCCATAAAATGTAACGTGACTTTTGTGATAATGTCTAGTAATTGTCAGACTCCATGAACTCTTAATTATGCAATATAGCTTTTTAAATACATTTATTTTTCATAAATCATTCTCTCACTTAGAAAACATAAGTCGGGCTGGGGATTTAGCTTAGTGGTTAGAGTGCTCGCTTTGCAAGCATGAGGCTCTGAGTTCGATCCCCAGCATGAAGAAACAAAACAAAAAACAAAACAAATAGAAAACATAAGTTATTTTATCAAAATATATTGCAATGTAATCTTATGATACAATTTTGTGTGTATATTATAGGCAAGTGTGCTATCAACAAAGAATTAGGAGAAGCAAACAAATCTTTTGGATAATTATAAGACTTAAGATTGCATTATTACATCCATTCCACGGAAAAAAAAAAAAAAAAAAAACAAACAAACAAAAAAAACAAACCCTTAATCAACAGAGATTCATGACTTGATTACACTATCTTCGGTGCAGTTATATTTAGAACTACTCAGATTTTCCTTCATGGAACACCCAAAAAGAGCTACCATTTTTTTTTTTGAATCTATAGATAAAAGGTCTTATATAGTTTCGGATGGCAGAGCTGTTGTTCTAGTGATGCTAAAAGCAACTGGAGCAAAACTACTTTTTTGTCCAAAGAAAGCCATATAATACTTGGCCTTATGCTTTTATCTATTAAATAATAATGATGCAGTTATAATTCAAAAATAAGAAAGTTTTTTTTTTAGATTAGTTAAACCACTTCTAACAAGTTCATTTTTCCTAGAATATTAAACTAATGGGGGGTGATATGAACATGATATCAAATTGGCAGCATGGGGAATCTCTCTTTCTCCATACCTTTGTATTTCATGTGAAGATCTTTTTATGATTAGCATAAGCATGATCTTAAATATTCATTTTATTTTCTTTTACAATTTATTGGAAGTTGGAAGAGAACTTTAATTTTTATTTTCTTCTTATATTACATCAGTAGAGATACAGTAACGTCCTCAAATGGGAAAAATTGATTGTGTCTATTGATTATAAATAAAGCACTTTAATTGTAAATTTCAGAAAAAATAATATGATGCTCAATGTTAATACTTTCCAGTTAAAGTTTATTCGTATTTAAAAACAACTGTTGGACTATGTAGCATACACCTTTAATCCCAGTGACTCTGCAGGTTGAGACAGGATAATCCCAAGTTGAAGCTAGATGAAGCAGTTTAGCAAGACACTGTCTCAGATGCTTAAAAAAAAAAAAAAAGAAAGAAAGAAACAGTAATGACAATAAAAGGCTGAGGATATAATTTAGTGTGAAGGCCAATACCACAAAAACTAAAATGGAACAAAACTTAAATTCCATTGAATGTTGCAAAATTATCAGTTGGGAAAATAAAAATTACACTGGTATAATATATTCCATACATTAATGAAAACTGAAATAACTTAGAATAAATAACTCAGAAGAAAGCTTAATATTATTGCAATCTAACATTTATTGATTATAAATAAATAATCCGTAATAGGAAAGTAAAGTCAATACCGGTAACATTTTCGGGTTGAGAGTTAACTCAGCTTTCCAGATCAATGGTTAGTTATAAATGTGTTGAATGAAAAACCAGGTGTAGTTTTGGCATAAGTCATCAATCAAACAGAAAAACATGGTCTTTTATCGGGCTACCTTGTACTTTTCTGAAGAGAGAGGGATTTGAATTTTTAAGCTTTTTTCTAGGGATCTGGCTCAATGTCCTTTTCCAACTCATTTGAATGTTTCAATTTATTCAACTCACTATATTTCAATCAAATAATCTGTTCTGTGGTTGACTTGTGATTGCAAGAAAGCCCTACTTTGAGATTTGGTTTAATTTCTAAACACTCACAAGAGGCAAGGTCTCAAATGATATGGTGATTTTTAGTCACAGCAACAGGAAGAAGGAAGACAAGCTGAAGGAAGAAATTTGTGTCTACAACTGTTTATAATTTGAACAGTCTTAATACTTGATGCACATTTAAAGAGAAGCAGTTATTTAAATGTAGAAAGATAATGATGCCGGGGTTTATTTCTATCAGGACGGTATGCAGTAAAACGTTAACACATTATTTTGATATTCAGTAAGTCAATCATTTATTGTTTTTCACTGATTTGATAATGCAGCTTATTTTACTTTTATGTTCTGCCCAAAATACATTATCATATTTTAATAGAAACTGGTTTAAAAAAAGTATAACAAATCACCATGATATAGCCTGGACAAGTCAACAAAGAAATAATTGAAGACTACCTTTCTGTAGCAGTGCTATTTAGTTTTGAAGCCAAGAGCCAAATTTTCTAAAAGGTCACTGCATTCTCCAATTTAACAATAAACAAATTTCCATCAGAGGTGATTTCCTCTGCTCCTACCACTTTATGGACCAATTTTTTTCAAACACTTTTCCTCACCACCACTGTTGGGAGGAAAATTCGTTTCCGGCCACAGGACAAAACATCTCATGCATCCAAATCAATGCTGTTGGGCCTCCAGACTGACATGTGGGCACATAAGATCCCCACTCTCCCTTCTGTGGAACAGCAAAGAACCATGACATCTTTCAGCTCTGAAGAAAACAAGCTCAAGGCCTATGCAGAACACATCCCGTTACCAGAAACATCTATATTTTATTTTTTAATTCTCCTACGAATGTGAGTTCTTCGATGAAGACAGAGAATTTGATGACACAGAAGGAAATTTTTTTTTTTTCTCCACAGCTTCAATGTACAGATGTATAGTGTGTCCCGAACAAATGCTGACGGTGAAGGAAAATCTAAAGGGCTCGGTGAGATATGGGAGTTTAACGAATGGTTCTTGAAGTACGGTCGTGGACGTATATAATATGCAAATATATAAAGGTGTATTTATGACATGAGTTGTAGTATATAATTTAGAAAATTCTGACATACACTTACTGTGATCTTCTCAAAACAGTCAGAGTTGCAGTAAATGTTGTGATGTGATTAAATAAACCGGTCTTTCATTTAAATTCTGAGGAACATTTGGTCTTGTCATTATTTACTATTATTTATTGACATAATGATGTTTCCACAAACCAAAATATTTTATTACATATATAGCTGAACATATAATTGTATAGTATAGAAAATAAACTTTTTGATATCATTTTCAAATGCAAAACTAGTGACAAACATCTTTAGAAAAAATAATAAAATAGTCCTTCAGTTTTAAAATTTCTTATTAAAAAGCATTGGATCAAAGTTAAGAGTATGACATGTTATTAATGCATAGATGAGTTAGGCATGAATAAAATGAATCATCCTGGATATATTATAAATCAAAATATTTGAAATTCCAAAGGTCATATTTTGTCATAGTGCAATTGCAAACACGATGCATTTAGACTTTTTCATTTGATATATTTAAGATTAAAAATAATGTAAACCCAGGATAGAAGCAATGCACTGCATACTTACCAGGTGGTTTTATGCCACTTTGTTGAATGCAGGATTAATATATTTGAGCTTTTTATTGCTTGAGTAGAAAGTGCTCATTACTTATTATTTAATGCTTATGATATAGAAATTAAAAAAAAACAAACCCAAAAGTGTTTAAAATGGCATACATCACACTGTTGTAGTGGTTGACTTCCTCAGGATGGTCTTCTGTGGTTTTGGCGCAGTGGGAGGAGGCACAGTTGCAGGTCTGAGAGGGGGAAAGCTGTTACTGTGGCTGATTCCCAGTCCCCCGTTTTCTAGAGGGAGAGGGGGGAGATGGGGCGGAGGAGGGAGGGGCGGCCCTTGGTGAGGAATCTTTCCTGGCGGATGGACAGCTTCGCTGTGTAAGTGGACCTCCCTGCTTTTTATGTTATACCGGGTGTCACAGTCAGGACAATAGCCATGGTATTGGACTTTTTCATTAAACCGTACTCGTTCCCGAGGCCCTGCCTGGGGACATCTGTCTTTTTCGGCTCTGTGCATCAGAGTCTGCACTGGAGTCTTGTCCGAGTTAACACCGGGCATGCAGCAGATATCTCCGTTTGGAACTCTGTTAGGTCCACCAGGTAGGCCTCCGTTTCGTAGAAGAGTGCCATTGGTCTTCACAGGTTTGGCGGCTGGCACCACCCTTTGAGGGGCTTCGCACTTCACAGGTGTCAACCGTGGAGGAGGTGGCGGAGGGTTCGGCTTTCTCAGGACTGTGAGGATAGCGGACGGGTGTGCTGGAGGTTTGATGAGTGGCGCGTTAGCCTGCACTTTGATCTTCTCTATGCTGGAGGCTGTTGTACCGCTGGAGCTGCTGTTCAAGGTGTCCGTTTTGGAGCTGTCGGTCATCTCATCCTCCAGCTGTAGGTCAGAGGTCAGGGTATCAATCTGGTCAACAACCTGGTGGAAAGGACAAGGTAATTGTGTTGAAGAAGGGCTCAAAGCAAGTAGACCAGAAACAATCTTTTTTTTTTTTTTTCTGACTTTAATCTGTCGTGGGAGCCTTGACCGATACTGAATTGTTCATTCCATCACTGCTTGTAGTTTTCAGTCTTGACTTACAGAATAGCTATCATTGGACAAAGTGCCAACAGTCTGAAAACATAATTTTACATTCCTAAAATATAATGCACTATGTATGTACATTCTATTTCTGGCTCTACTGTATCCACTAAAGATAGAATCCTGAAGCAAAAATATAACCAATTTCTAAAAAAAAAAAAAAAACAATTTAAAAAAAAAAAAAAAAAAAAAAGAGACTTCTGCTTAGCATATAGCAAGTTACATAAGAACATTTCTTCCATGCTGAAAATGAGAAATGCCAGCTAATCTGCAAAATTGTAATAATGGTTGTGTTTCTGAAAATATGATTGGCCCTTGTTAGCCAGTATGAATCAGCTCTGGTATGTCTCTCTGTGTCTTACTTCTGAAAGTATCTCTATCTTCAACTCCAGTAAATTTCCGTTTTTATTTCCATTCTCAAATCTCTTTGGTCTTTTTAACACCTCCTAATTGCTAATCTGCTTCCCACTACAGGACATTTGCACATACTAATATTTCTTCCTGAAATGCTCTCACATTTCCTCTTTGTCAAATTAACTCCTACAAATCTTTAACATTTTAGTGAAGGAGTCACTCATCAAGTAACTCATCCTATAAAGCCTGTAGTATAAGTTAATGTGTTAACTATTCCCAAGGAATCATATCTTTCATTCACATCATTCACATAATTTTAAATTATATTTTGAGTAGTAGTATGAGGATTGAAATAATGTTTCCCGGTCTGTAATCTCAGCAATCTAGGAGGCTGAGGCAGGTGAATCACAAATTCAAGTCTAGCTGGGGCAACTTAGTGAATTAGGGGTATCCTGTCTCAAAATGAAAAAAAAAAAATAAAATAAAATAAAACAGTGGTGAGAACGAAGTTCAGTGTAGAAGCTCTGGGTTCAAGCCACAGGACCAGAAAAAAAGCAGAAAATTAAAAAAAAAAAAAAGAGAAAAGAAAGAATGTTTCCAACATAAATCCTAATCTCAGAGAAAACAGGGCCCTTGCTTGATTTTTGTTATTTCCATTGCATTGTGATGGCCTAATACAGGGATTTGTACTTATTATGGGCTCAAAAATATATCTTAAGTAAATGCCTTGAGAGTTACTATTTCTTTGGTTCAAGTGTGAAGAAAGTATTCACTTTCTTATTTTGCTTTTAGAGGTGTCATGATGTTAAAACATGCTCATTTTTCCTAGAAGTTTGCCTGTAGAGGACCACAGAGTTGGCGGTGCATTCTCTAGATGTAAGCCACATGCAGTGTGTAGGAATTAAAGTGGGAGGACATCTAGTGAGTGTGGAGGTAGAGGAACTTTCCTGGCTCATGAGAATTGTGTGTATTATTTCACCTGGAAGAGGGATCTACCCCAAGCCTCTTGCTGTGGGACATATCTGCAGCAAAGCAAAGTAAACTTGTCTCCTGGGAGGAAGTGAAGCAGATTTGTGGAGAGGAAAAACTACTGCCTGAAGCCCTGATGGTTTGATAGTTCCTGACTAGTTTCAGTCTGTACATTGTTATTTGCTGAGTGCCTGGTGAATGCCAATAAAACACAAAGACTTAAAACATTGCCATCATGGAGCCAGGAATCTAGTGAAATGGCCTGACTTTAAATAAATCCCCAAATAAGTAACAATAAAATTGCAAATGCCCCAAGTGCTTGAAAGCATATTGTGAGCTGCCCTTCACTGTTGTGATAAAGTACCACGTGCTCTTTTCTTTTCTTCCTCCCTTTTCTTTCTTTCTTTCTTTCTTCCTTTCTTTGTCTTTCTCTTTCTTTCTTTCCCTTCTCTCTCTTTTCTTTTCTTTCTTTCTTTCTTTTTTTTTTTTTTTGAGATAGGGTCTCACTATGCAGACGGGTAGGCCTTGAACTCACACCAATCCTCCTGTCTCAGCTTCTTGAGTGCTAGGATTACAGGTGTGCACCACCATACCCAGCCCAGTGTATTTTAAAAGAGTTCCAGAAGTAAGTGAGGAAAGCAGCGTTTGCCAGTGAGGTGCATGTGCATGTGTGTGTGTCTGATCTGCAGTACTGGGGACTGAACCTGGGGTCTCACACATGGGAGGCTCACTAAATTGCCCAGGCTGGCCTCCAGCTCATGATCCTCCTGCTTCTATTTCTCAAGTAGTTGAGATGACAGGTCTGCACTGTTATAACTGGCAAGTTACCTTTTTAAAAATAAATAAATAAATAAATAAAGCACAAAGCATCTTCTAATTAAAGTACAGTGTTAGACAGAAGGTTGTAAACAAACCCTCACCCATGCATACCTCAGTGATACTACAGATTAAAAAAAAAAAAAAAGGATAAAATTATTATAAGAACCAAAAAGAATACCTAGTACTTACAGAGTAAGAAAATTCAGGCAAACAGGAAATGTTCGTACAATAAATAGATGCCTCAAAACAATTGAGAAATACATTCTATACTGAAAGAAAACACTTAGAATTTTTATATAATTTGACTTTATGCAAAAGTGAAAGTTATAGACATTTTCAGCCAAGAAAGCCTGAGAAATTATACCTTTTACAGGCCAGCATTGAAAATACTGACAAATTTTATTAAATGGAAAATAAACTATCAGAAAGAAAGGACTGGAATGCAAGAAGCATAAACACAGAAATTGGTATAATAATAAACTAAAATATGCCTTGATTATAAAAGGATATATTAAGGATTAAATTGAGAGTGGGTTCAAAAATATGAAATTAAAATACATGGAAAAATAACTTGTCTGAACAAGAATCAGTCAAAGCATTTTAATATCATTGTATTTTGTGTGTGGGAAAAATCACTATTTGATACTGATTAAATTTAGACCTTATTTATTTATTTTTTTAATTTAGACCTTATTAAGTCTAGAACACACAAGAAAAATTTTAAGGCAACTACCAAAATAAGCTTAAAATTATAACTTCCACATTAGTAAAATGTATTATACTGGGAAAGTAAAGAAATTGTTCAGGGCTGGAGATTTAGCTCAGTGGTTAGAGTGCTTATCTAGCAAGCACAAGGCCCTGAATTCAATCCCTGGCACAAAAAAAAAAAAAAAAATTGTTCCAGTGGGAAGGGGAGCAAGGAAGGAGGAAGGGGAAAGAAATGGAGAGATAAGGAAAAAAAGATTAGAAGGAAAAATGGAAATAAAGGTTTTGTAAATAAGGAGAGGAAGAGGGGTTGAAGGGAGGGGAGGGGAACGGGAAAAAAAAGCAGCAAGATACGAAGTGTATAGGTACAAATTCTCTATGATGAATGTTATCATTATATATATATCTAAAATGTACCACTAAAATAAAATTTTTAAATATTACTCTAAAAAAGAATTAAAAATGAAAACAGAAAATTCAATAAATCTCTAATAGCCAGGAAATGAGGAAACTAATAATAAAAACGCAATAAGTAAAACTTATCACATAAAAAAGTAAAAGAAATACTCTCATAATGGCATTAGTCACAACAAATGTAAATTGGTTAAGGTAATTCATTTAAAAACTTGCTGGGCATGGTGGTGCACATCTATAAGCCTAGCAGTTACTAGGCTGAGGCAGAAGTAGCACAGGTTTGAGGCCAGCCCGGGCTACACTGTGAGTTCAAGGCCAGCCTGGAGTATATGATGAGACCTGTCTCGAAAAAATAAAAGTCATTAAAGTGATTGCCATCAAACATAAAGTGACAGAAAAAGAAAAAAAAAGCAAATAACCAAATGAAACCTGATTCAACTGTATTAGTAACAAGCAAAAAGACTTAGTTCAAGTCTTTCTTATGAAAAGAAATAATATAGTATCAACAACAGCTTAGGTGAATAAAACTAATGAAATAGAATTTAAAAGTTTTTGTTTATAAGTGTACACACATACACACAAGAAAACTGGAAAGAAGTTTATAAACAAGTAATTCACATGATGCCATTACTCACATGAGTAATTGATTCACCAAAGACCATAAAAACACTCAATTTGAATAGTAATAAACACAAACTGAAGAAAAATGAGACAGCATTTCAAACCCAGTGGTTAGGTAAGAATTAAACAAGTGACAATCCAATTTTTGTGATCATTTGCATAAATGGGAAATTTATACATCACCAGTATAAATGTAAATTCAGTTTAGAAGCCTATTTGGCAATATTTTACAAATTGGATAAGGTACATCTCACTGGTATAGTTCATCTAGAATACAGCCTAATCTAGTCTAAGGAAACTAACGGATGTTTACAGGGCTGAAAAACCACAAGGTTCTTCCTTGTATATTTTTTGTTTGTGTTGTCATAGCTAAAATTGGACACCAGCTAAATATCTACCAGTGAGTGATTCACTAAGTAATTACAGAACAACTGAAATGGATTCACGAAAGATATGTGTGTGCATTGACAAAGATAAACCTCAAAAAGCTGACACTGAATAGTTAAAAAAGCTGTAAGAAAATATATTCAGTATGTATATGTAGATTTTAAATGGACACATGGGTTACTTTACACAATATGAAAATAAATGATACATATCAAACTCAGGCAAAGAAAAAAGAGGATTAATGTCAAAAAGAATCAACTACATATTAAAACATTAGATTTTCTAAAAACTTTGACAAACGTTAGTATGAAAAATATTAACATTTGTTAAGTCAAAGTTGTCTATGTTGTAATAATTTAATTATTCCCTGGTATGTGAAATATATAATTAAAAGTAGTTTTTGAAATAAATGTTATTGTGGATATTTAAGCTATAAAATGTTATAAGATGCACATATAAGTTTCTTATAGTGGAACCAATTAATATATCCACCATCTCATATAGTTGGTATTCATTATTCTCTCCTGTGGTAAGCACAACTGTAATCTACTCATTTAGCAAAAGTGAATGCAATACAGTATTTTTAACCATAGTCCTCATGCCGGACATTCAATTTTTGATTTCTTCTTACCACATACCTACTACTTTGTATTGTTTGACTTACACTTCTCCATTACTCCCTGCCTGGATCTTAGTAAGCCTTTTTTTTTTTTTCCTATTCTCCATCTCTACATATTCGACTTCTTAAAATATTCCACACAATATTTTTCCTTTCTGTGTCTGGCTTATTTAATTTAGCATACACTAGTTAAGTAAAATTAGGAAGAAATAAAATAAGTAATTCCTACAGATGCCATGTGGAAAATACTGAAGTTTGTTGCAGTTTATTTACTTCGCCAGCTAGACTTTATTACAGCCAAATTATAGGTAAATAAATTTCCCAGACAAGGAATCCACTGTACTCTTACAATTGTAAGTTTGCTTTGCTTAATTTATTTCAAGAAATCATATTGCAACTAAAGGAATAGCAACCAAAGAAATTATGGAATTAAAGAGAAAACAAAATGAAAGAAAGTAAGACTGGGGAGACAGATTTCTTTGTAGGTATTTCTAAGCAAGAAAATAGGATGATGTAAATCTGGAGCCTAAGAACATCCAAACATAAACATCACGAACCAAAGGAAAACATATAGCTCAAACTGGAAACTGGGTCATCCACCCAAGCAATTGTCACTGCTTGGGTTTTTAGAGGACTTTGCTAACCGCAGTGGAACACAAAGAGTTTTAAGGAAAGAATAGTCATGTGTGTTGGGTTTGATAATTCAGTGAAAAATTCCTTCCCAGACATATAAAAGAAGCTATGGTTAAATGGTAGTTTAAGTAAGAATAATGATAAATGTGGCTGACTTAGGAATAATATCAGTTTGAGGCTTTCACATCTCAGAAAATTTATTTATTTTCATATAAGAGTCAGAATAAATTAAGCCATTATACAATTTAATTATTTGTGGGAATTAAATTCAGTATATTTCCTGTATAAATCTTAAACTAAAAAGAATAAAGAAACCCTAGGGGAGTCATTAGGTAGAATTTGGAAAAACAGATTTACTGAAAATTTAAAAAGAAAATTAAGATGTCCTTTTATTATGGTTCCACTGTGCCTTATCCCTTCATTATATAATTGCCTTACTGTAGTAGAATTGTGTGTGTGTGTGTGTGTGTGTGTGTGTGTGTTCGTCTCAGATGCTGTAAGCATATCTTTCTATCTTTTATCCCTAGCAGAGAACATAGTGATTGCACAGAGCAGGTGTTAATAATAATTGCTTAGGAAAAGAACTGAAAAATGTAGACTCAGTAAAAAGTCATATCTTCCCTATATTTTCATTGCTCTCCAGCTTTCCAGACTTTGGTGTGATTTTTCAAGGCCTTCAACTTCATTAACTCCAGATACTTCAGAGAAACACAGGAATGTGCCAGGCTGAGAAAAAGGAAGGCAGACAAAGGAACGATGAACTTGATAACCTCTTCCTATGTTACTGGACTCTTAAAAGTATTCCTCCAAACCTTGGCATACAGTCCCACTCCTAAGCAATGAAGAGAGTTTAAATGTATGCTTATCTTTAACTATTTGTCCATATAATTCTAACCGTATTTGAGACTTTCCTAAATCCTACTTATTTAGTTAAAATAAAAACCAGTAACAGAGTTCAATTATCTTATAAATAAAACCTTTACATTTCAGTGAACGTTTCTTGGGGCATCCTCATAGACAATTCTCAACCCTAAGAATTTCAATTGCAAAACTAATGGAGGAAAAGGAGAAATTTAACTCCCAAATGAAACTTTTACAAGAAAATTTATGAATTATTAAAATTATTTATGAAAATAACCACATATTTAATAGGTGGAACAATTAGAAAGGAAATGAAAAGAGAAATGAATGGGAGCCAAAGGAAATTCTACCATAAGAAAGAGACAGACATATACACTACTTTCTGCACATTCTTTGACCGTGCTCAGTAGCCAAACCCAAATGCTGACTGACGCAACATAGGAACAATATCCCAGAGAGCCACTGGCGGGCCCCGGCTGGTCCTCCCCTGGGAAGGTCTGCACATAAACCTGACTGGGTAGAAACAGGAAACAGGAGTGTTATCAGTGAGGATATCTCAGAATTGAGGCAGGAGAGCCAATTTATCCAGGGCTCATATTCATAATTTACATACCTCATTTCCACCTTTGATATATATTATACCAAAAATTTAAAAATAATTGTCTCCCTATCTAATGATAACTAACAAGATTAAAATAAATGGTTCGCCACTATACAGTGTATGACACTGTGTTTGGTTGCAAGATGGCAGTATTCCTTAGCAATGGCATATAAATAAGTGTGGATAAATCTCATGACTATGTTGTGCATGGTCAAATTATATTTTAGTTTGGTTAGAAAAAAATTAATGAATGGAAACATTCAAATTGCCCTACAGTTTGGTTACTTTTGCTTTGACATTTTCTTATGTGCAAGAATCCATAAGAACTTTAAAAAGCAAGAGTGATCTGGCCTCTCTTGACCTTCGAGAAGCCGCACTGACAAGTACTGAAGAGCTGCTCACGTGGTTAAAAATAAATGCTTACTTCCAAAGGGCGACTACATCTGTCCTGAAGTGCTGAGGCAATGTTAGATTTCTAGAGCAACTGTTGTTTCCCTGATAATATGCTTGTCCATTGGAGATAAGTCTATTCAGCCAGAGAGATAGTTTGTAATTTTCCTAAATCTGTTCTTATCACTGAAATCAACTAAACATGTCTCTCTTTGGAGTTGAAAACACCACAAATATCATAATAAAATTTAATAGTAGTATGTGTTTGCAATACATAATGAAAACATTCATTGTGGGTAGGAGGCTCATTTACATGACACTTCTTAAATTTCTGTCACCTTCCCCCCACCAAGGCCCTCCCTCCAGATCTTGTTCCCCTCCCATTTGCAAAAGGTCCATCTCCCTCTTTCCTACTGTCTTTTTTATTTAGCTCTTTTATTTATTATAGTTTGTGTTTCTCATATAATAGCATATGGAGATATTATATGACATTTAAGCTTGTGTGTCTGATTTATTTTACTTAACATTATGGATTAAAATTGTATTCATTTTCCTACAAAAGACTCAAAGTTTTCCTTCTTTATAGCAGAATAATACTTTGTTGTGTACAAATACCACATTTTCTTTATCAATTCATCTCTTTATAACCATACAGGCTACTTCAAAGATTTAGCTATCATGAACTGGGCAATTGTGCATGAATATGGGTAGGCAGGTATCACTGTATACCATGTCTTTAATTCTTTCAGGAAGACACCTAGTGGTGTAATACCTGTGTTGAATGGAATTTCTATTTTTAGTTTTTTGAGGAATGTCCATAAAATTTCTATAGGGGTTATAATAGTTTACATTACCACCAACAAGGTAGAAAGGTTCCTTTTTTCTCATACCCTTACCAGCATTCATTATTATTTGATTTCTTGATGACAGCCATTCTTTACAGAATAAAATGAAATCTTAGTGTTGCTTTAATTTGCATTTCTCTAATGGCCTTAGACATCAAACATTTTGTCATGTACTTATTTGACCATTTGTACTTTTCCCACGAGAAGTTTCAATTCATATCACTTGCCCATTTTTTGTTCAGGTCTTTTTTTTTTGGGGGGGGGGAGGCGTCTAATATTTTTGAGTTCCTATATTCTAGATATTAGTCCTGTGGTCAGAGATGTAGCTGGCAAAATTTTTTCCCCATTCTGTAGCTTGTGGATCACTTCCTTTAGTTGTTTCCTTTGCCATGTGGAAGCTTTTTAATTTGATATAATCCTATTTGTTGATTCTTGATGGTATTTCTTATGCAACTGGTGTTCTGTTCAGGAAGTCTTTGCTTACACCCATGGCTTCAAGAGTTTTACATATTTATCTTCCAGAAGAATTGTTTCTAATATTTAGATCTTTGATCCATTTTTATTTTATTTTAGTGCATAGTGAGAGATATGGGTCTAGCTTCAATCTCCTCCAGGTGGATAGTCAGTTTTCCTAGCACCATTTGCTAAAGAGACCATCTTTCCTACAGCATATGTTTTTTGGATCGTTTGTCAAAAATTGGGGGGTTAAATGTGTCTGGGGTTGTCTTTGTAGTCTCTGTTCTGTGACACTGATCCGTATTTGTGTGTGTGTGTGTGTGTGTGTGTATTATGTTTTTTTTTTTTTTTAATTACTGTAGCTTTGTAATATAACTTGAAATCTAGGGTTGAGATGTCTCCTGCTTTGCTCATGTAACCCAAGATTGCTTTTGCTATTCTGTGTCTTTTCTGGTTCCACAAGAATTTTAATATTGTGTTCTCTAGTTCTGTGAGGAATGCTGTTGGTATTTTCAGTGGGGTTTCCTTAAATTTATACATATATCAGTTTTGGAAGTATGGCCATTTTGACGATGTTGGTTCTGCTTATCCTGCAATAGGAGATGTCTCCTTTTTTTGATGTCCTCTTTGATCTCCTTTTTCAGAGAACTGTAGATTTCATTGTAAAGATCTTTCACTTCCTTAGTTATGTTAATTCTTAAGTATTTAATTTGATGCCACTGTGAATAGTAATATTTTCTAATTTCTTTGGTTGGTTTTTATTAGTGTAGAAGGAGAACTACTTTATTTTATATTGTATTTTTTTAATATGTGCATGAAATGAAACCTACTTGATCATTATACATAATGATCTTTTTGATGATTTATTCCATTTGATGATTTATTCCATTTGATCTTTTTGATGATTTATTCTATTTACAGTATCTCATTGAGGATTTTTGCATCTATATTTATTGAAGAGATTAGCCTGTATTTTTCATTTTTAGTTGAGTCCTTGTCTTAGAATCAGAGTAATGCTAACTTCCAGGAATGAGTTTGGAAGTACTCCTTCCCTTTGAAATTCATTAAAAATTTTGAGGAGTATTGGTGTTATACCCTCCCTGAAGATTTTGTAGAATTCTGCAGTGGATCCCTTAGATCCTGGACTTTTCAGAGTTGGTAGATTTATTTTATTACTGCCTGAATTTCACTGCCTGTTTTTTGGATGATTCAGAATTTTTCATGTCTTCTTGGATCAGTTTCGATAATTCATATTTGTTTAGGAATCTCTCCATTTCTTCAAGATTCTCCAATTTTTTGAAATACGATTTTTTATAATACTTACTAATGGGGGGAGGACCCAAGATGGTGGATGTGGGAGGTCAACGTATCAGACCTTCCAGGAATAATCACCCACTGGCATAAAAATAAGGGCCAGAGAGGACTGCAAACGAATGGAATTTACACAGAAAGAAAGAAAACAGAATCGAGAATTGCAAAAAGAACCAAACAGAGATAGGAGAGGCGGCAGAGGGAAGTAGCACAGCACGACCAGGGCGCGGCCCTGAGTCCGCGAAGAACAAAGGGACTGCGCGATCCTTGTGGAGGAGACCTGATCAAATCACTGATGGGTGAGATGGCCTTGCATGCAAGGCAGAGGCTGGAGAGTCTCCGGGGATCAGCGGGAATGCGCAACACCGCGGGAGGCCAGAGGGGAACAGCGAACCTCGGAAACTGCCTGCCGCACTAGCGCAGGCACCAGCAGCCGCACCAGCAGCGCCCTGCCACTGCCAGTGAAAAGTCAGCATAAAGTTTCCTCCCTACTAGTGGAGGACCGCAGAACTAGCAACAAGCTTATGGAGTAAGAAAAAACAACTGGATCGGGTCCCACAGCACCCCCACTGACCCCCGAGCCCACAGTCGGTGAGTGAAGGCAGAGTGGCCCTCTAAGATAGAAACTCGCAAACTGGAAGGGGGAAGGGCACCAGGCTGGAGCTTCAGCAGCGAAAGGTAGCAGACGGCAGATTTCAATCAGCGGGTTGCAGAGAGCTCAGACTCTGCTACTGTGACGGTCAGCAGCCAGTATAAGCCCCCCAGATAAACATCTGGTGGCTCACTGTGAGGGCTCCCTGCTACCTTTAACAGCACTCCACACCCAGCACAGCACCAGCAGCAGGCTGCACCTAAGAGCCCAGCATAAACAAAGATACACCTGGACTGGAGTTCTGTGACTTAGAAAGAGCACAAGTTCAAAAGAGAGTTTTGGGTTTTGTTTTTTGGTTTTTTAAGTTTTTTTTTTTAATCTTATTTTCATTTGTTTTAATTTTCCTCATCAATTTTTTGTTTGCTTTTTGCGTGTGTGTGTGTTTGTGTACGCGTGTGTATATTTATTCTGTTTAAGTTCCTGCCCGACAGTACCTTGATTTATTTTCATTCTGTTAGGTTGATCCACCCCAGATGCCCGAGATGGCCATTGCTGGTTTTTAAAAGAAAACAACCCTCTTCCTGCCTACAGTCCTCAATTAGGTCCACTGCGCCAGCTTACCCAGGGGCGTTACCCACCACCCAATCACCCCATGTAGAAAGGACCAACCTTAAACACGCACCTTTCAAACCCTAACGTCATGAAAGTGGGGGTGGCTAAGGGATAAAAGGCCACTCTCACTCGAGTGAGGCGGAGGAGCTGTAACACCTTAATAAAGCTTTCTCCCACAGCGAGCGGCGTCAGCCTTTTCCCTTCTCCCTCCCTCCTCTAAACCTAACATTTTGGTGCCGAAACCCGGGAGAGGGATCCCAACTGCTGTGCTGGCTCCCGTTCCGGTCTGAGCCGCCGCAGTTGCCCTCTTCCACCGAACCTCCTCCAAGGAAGCTCACCGTACCAGGGCCTCTGACCGCACCTACTCACGCACCACCGAACATGAAATTGGTGAGTACCCCCCCGCCTTATCGTGCACGCCACCCCCTCCCTTCTCCCTCCCTTCTCCCTCCCTCCACCAGCCTAATCTGCATCGGGTAAATTAAAATCCCTTATTTTCCTCCTTCTCCGGACCTACAAAACAGTGGTTACTCTGCCGACCATTTAAAAGCTCCTAGAGCGGTCGCTACTCTCTTAACGCAGAGGACAGGTTTCGCTAGCGCACCCCAATCTGATCCCCCTGCTGCCCAGCAGGGAACGTCGGATTCGGCCTGTGCTAGTTTCCTTTCCGAGGTTGACCCTCCGCAGGTGGGGAGGTGGTGACCGGTCTTAAGATTCCCCACTCTTGCCGTTAGGCTCGAGGGTGATGACTTTTGAGCACACCGCCTCATTAACCCGCCAGACACGCGTTGAAGGATTAACCTCATCCTCTCCTTTCCTTCTTTTTCAGTCTCCTTTGTTCTTCTCCTTTATCCTTTTCTTTATAGAGAGGTCCTTAAACCCCCTTCCCACCCTTTTCCCTTCCTTTACATGTGAATGGCCCCATTTCTCCACGCCCCTTAGGGCTCCAACTTCCTCCTCCCATTTTTCTATGGCCTTTTATGGCCCCCCTCTATGCCCCATAGGGCTCCAATTTCCCTCTCCCCACTCCTCTACAGCCTTTTTATGGCCCCTCCCCATACGACGTCCCAATCTAAATTACCCTCCGATTTGCCACTCGCATGTGCCCTCAAAAACCCTCCCCCATATTAACCCCTACCTAAAAGCCCATTGACTTCTCTTTCTCTACTCCTCCCCTTTCCCTTTTCCCTTTCTGGGTACTGGTTAAACATGTCCTCTACTCTACTGAGTTCCTGTTCAATGGCTCCAAAATCCTAGATCTAGGTGTGGGTTCTCACTTGGCTACAGCCGCCCTGTCTTTTCGCTGGTGACGACTGGCAAAAAGGCTTGGGCACTCTCTCTTTCTACCTCAGCTCCATCCACGGGAGACGTCCCCTGGATCGATCTGCAGGCCTCGGACGTTGTTTAAGTTGACCCAATCCTCACCATGGGGACTACTTCTTCCAAGGTGCCTCCTAACTCACCCCTGGCATGCGCGATAAAAAACCTCCACAAAGTTAATTCTGACCTCAAGTCCCGCTGACTAATTTTCCTTTCTACGTGGGCCTGGCCCCTATATAAATTAAACAATGACTCCCACTGGCCAGAAGGTGGCTCCCTAGACTTCCAAATCCTGAGAGACCTTGACAATTTCTGTAACCACACCGGCAAATGGTCAGAGGTTCCTTATGTACAAGTCTTTTTCTACCTGCGCTCTCATCCTTCCCTCTGTCAAACCTGTTCACCCTCTCATCTTCTTTTAACAAAAATCCCCTCCACCGCAACTGACAATTCAGATTTCCCAGCCTTCAACCCCACCGAAGAACACCCTCCAACCGCTCCACCCCCTTACGCCCACTCCCCTTCTCCCTCTCCCTCCTCTCCTGACCCCACTCCCTCTCCCGTTTCCTCCCTCAATCCTACTCCCACTCCAAATAATACTCCTAGTCAAACCCTACCCTCCCCACACACCTCAACGTTATACCCTCCCTTACCGAATCCACCCTCTACCTCCCAGGCCCCTGTCTTATACCCTCCCTTACCAAATCCACCCTCTACCCCCCAGACCTCAGCCTTCAGCCCCTACAAACAACAACCACCTAACACCCCTTTTCCATTATCTTCTCCTCCTTTCACCAGATCCCAGGGCCCTGTCCAAAGCCCATATTCTCTTTATCCCCTCCGCGATGCGCCCGGAGTGGAAGGTCACATTCGCATACATGTCCCTTTTTCCTTCCATGACCTCTCTCAAATTGAAAAACGTCTTGGCTCCTTTACCACCAACCCTGATACCTACATCAAAGAATTCCAATATCTTACTACGGCCTATGACATGACATGGCATGACCTGTATATAATCCTCACCTCCACCTTACTTCCTGACCAGCAGCAACAAGTTCTATCTGCCGCCCATGCCCATGCCAACGACCCAGTCGGCGCTGCTGCAGTGCCCTTAGAGGAACCCGACTGGGACTACCTCCGGGACGGCCGTACAAACCGTGACCGTATGGTCATCTGCCTTATTGCTGGGCTACGAAAATCTGCCCGCAAAGCTGTTAACTTTGATAAGCTTCGCGAGGTCACCCAAGAACCCAATGAAAATCCCCAAGCCTTTCTATCCCGACTAACAGAGGCTCTATCTCAATACACATGAGTTGACCCCTCCACATCAGAGGGTAAACTCCTCTTAATGACCTATTTTATCTCCCAATCAGCCCCCTATATTAGGACAAAACTAAAGAAATTAGAGGATGGCCCTCAAACAGACCAATCTGAAATTCTCAATGTGGCTTTCAGGGTCTTTAACAATTGAGCTGAACAAGCTCGAGCCGATAAGGCTCAAAGAAATAAAGCCAAAGCTCAATTCTTGGCCCAGGCCCTCAACAAACTCCCTCAAACTCCCTATAAGGGCAAGACACCTCCAGGCCTCTGCTTCAAATGTAAGCAGGAGGGCCACTGGGCTAGAGCCTGCCTCGACCCCCCGCCCACCACCGGGGCCTTGCCCTAAATGTAATCAGGAGGGACACTGGGGAATCGATTGCCCCTTGGCCCAGCGAGGCCGACCATCAACGGTCCCCCTAAGGGAGGGACCAACTTCAACCCAGTGAGGAGGAAGCGAATCCCGACCCCCCTCCACAGATCTACTGGGCATCATGGCGGACGACGAATGACGAGGCCCAAGGCTCTCCGGCCCGACAGTCATCACACAGAGGGAGCCCAGGGTAAACGCCAGAGTTGAAGGTAGGCCAATCTCTTTTCATTTTACATACTGGGGCCACTTATTCCATTTTGCCTGAGTACTGGGGGCCCACCTTCCTCTCATCTACCTCTATAGTCAGGATAGACGGTATTGCTTCCAGAGCTTGAAGCACCAAACCCCTACTATGTAACTTCACAGGCACAACATTTACTCACTCCTTCCTCGTCATCCCCACTTGCCCCGCCCTCTTGATGGGGAGGGATATCCTCACTAAACTCAGAGCCTCTATCACTTTCCACACTCCCACCATCCCTGATTCCTCAGGGGGTCAAGAGAACCACTCATCTGCCTCCTTAAGTCTTCTTCTATCACTCTTAGAGGACTCTTCCACACCTCCTCAACTACCTCTTCCCCCTGCCCTTGTTAACCCTATAGTGTGGGATGTTTCGGAGCCCTCACTGGCAACACACCACACACCCATCCACATAAACCTCCGAGACACCTCTCAATACCCAAATATTCCCCAATATCACACCTCTCAATAC